>WAAE01012376.1:0-88579 GCA_013400495.1 Nicator chloris | reverse complement strand
CTACTCTGTGGGAGATGCTAAATCAGGTTCTCTTTCCAATTGTTATTAGACATAATGATTCAATATCAAATTCTCTTATCAATTGTTATTAAATATGATGATATGTTTTTAGAAAGAGACATTTGTATAATGATTCATCAAATTTTAAGTGACACAAAAATGGTTTGCTGTATGAATAGAATGATCTAAACAGCATCAGTGGGGGCAGCTGGGAGATTCTGACACAAGTGTATTCCAAGGTAGCTTTAAGGGAGCTCTCATTTAGCACGTGAAAGACCAATATATTGAGGGATCTGAAGCTGATATTTGCCACATACAAGGTAAGTATCCTCATGTTACCTATAATGAAAACCTCTCTGACTCGCTGTTTCATCCTTTTATATCTCTCTTGCATTTTTCAGAAAGTCATATAAAAGTTTTTTTGGTTTCATTTCAGAAAATATTTGATATTCTTGATACTTCAGGAAGGGTTGTGTTACGAAGAAAGATTCCAGGCACTTTAAAATAAAGTATCTCCTTTAAATGTAATTTAAAACATTAATGTTAGCAGATATTAAATACATTTTTACAGTGTCATTGGAAATTAGATATATCTTTCATTCCTCATCTGTTCAATCTCCAAAGTTATATGTAAATACACTAACTGAATGCTGGTAAAACTTCATCTTGCAAGAGAAGCTGCCTCTAAGTCAAATAAGGAATAAGATTAAAATTTATTTTGTCATGAGAAAGGAAATTGAAAAATTGTCCAAACTATGTTTTAGTTCTTCAGTCAATGGGTGGCAATCCATGGCCATCCAGGTCATATATAAGAGACCAAGATCATCTCCATTTTGTTTCTATGCTACATGACACAGGTTGGCTAGGTCATCATCTAATGACCAACTAATCACCAGCTTGGTTGTTCAGATAAATTATGTTTAGAGATATGCTGGATAAAACTTAAAGCATGTGAAGGGTAAGAATCTACTTTCTAATCTTAGCTTATGTGATCTTAGAGAAGACTGTAGATAGTGAGAATTATTCTGAGTGCTTTCAGATCTCGTTGTTGATGTTTTTCCTTGCCAAGTTCCATTTTACTGAACTGCATGCCATGATTTAATGATTTTATTTAAGCTTAAGAAAACAAGGAGATGGGTCTGCATACAAGCAATGAAAAGGAAACATAAAAACAATATTTTCTACAGCATCTGTTTAGACTATCTGATCAGGTTTCCTAATTTGGGAGAGCTACTCAGTTGCCAAGAGAAGTTGAGATTTGAAGGACTTTTCACAGTAAAGTTTTATGATGGCAGGTTGATCTGTAGAAAAAGATAGGAAGTAATTCAGCCTTTTTTACTGATTCTTGAAATTTTTGGGAGCAGCTTAAAAAGCCTCCGACACTTTGGTGATACATGTATGTGGATCTATTAACTATGTAACTGGTAATGGGTTCTGCTTGAATTGCTGTGGTGTGGATGCCTGTGATAAATATCTTGGGAATAATCACCAGTGAAAATCATGTGGAAGAGGTAGTAGGCTTCTCTGGAAACCAGGATTTGAGGTTCTGCTAAGAATATATTTGGGTTTGTGCTTACATGGATTATTCCTTACTGTCTGGCTCTGCTGCTCAGAAATACAGAACTTACTAGGATACAATTTTCAGATAATGGAGAAAACCAAAGTCATGCCTACATGCAAGAAGTATGAAATTAGCATCAATATAGATTTTCAGTTGTTAATGTAATAGAAAAGAATTAAAATTGCATCTTCATGCAAAGTCTATTTGTTACCAGATTTCTAAGAAAGCCCATTTTAGCATCATTTTTATGTTTCCTTTTAAGTTAAGCATTTTATTTCAGCTGCCAGAGTAGATGATAGGATGCTTACATATTATTACAAAAGAACTCATGGTTCATAAGTGCTTCAAATTTTATATTTCCAGTTGAAGAAGCCTGACTGACTATGGAATGAGTTACATTTTATATTCATCTGGTTGGTGTATGAAGCTGGAATGAAGCATGAAGAATTAAAATGTGAACAATTAAACTTAGGCCTTTTAAATGTAGTAGTAAAGAGATAAATCTTGTTTGAAGTGTACAAATAACGTAGTTTATCTTGCAAGACTGACATATGAATAATTGCAGCTCCCTATTTCCCTGGTGAAATAAATTCCACATACATATCATGCTGTTGTGCTCTGCAACTCAGCTCTTTTCCACGCTTTCACCATCTAACACTAACCAGCACACATCAATGTGCAGAAAAAAATTTCCCTTCAAAGCAAGTCATCCACACAAACAGCCTTATTTGAAAGACTTAGAGGACGATTAGTTCCTTAGGCTATATTCCTGTTTAAAAAGGTACAGGGAAGGATATATGATAGTCAGCAGCATGCATGAAAATTAAAAATGGTGAATTTGATTTATCTCAACAAACAGATTCAGCACTCTGTAAAAAGCATATTAAGTATATTAAATTATAAACATTAATTTGCACTTTGAATAGATATCATTAAAATAGTATTTTTCCATTAAAGCCAGAAGCCATGTGCAGACCTCCCAAACATGCATTTTCTTCTTAGCATTATATCTTTATTGATTAACCAAAAGCAAAAGAGGAAAAGAAAAAAACCCTTAAAACTCTCTTTGAACCCTAAGGAGCAGTTATGGTCAGAAAATTGATTGACTGTAAAAGAGTTGGTTTTATGATAGCGTTGAATAGAGTCTAATTACCTTGTTAGCTGAAACAGACTCATATTGTTTGCACATATTCATTTGGTACTCAGCACAAAGGATGTTTTGCATCTTGCTTTGTTTTTTCTTGTTATCTTAGATAATTTCTTGAACATGGAGCAAGGTCAAGTAAATAATGAAGCCATCAGAACTGAAATAATAGTACCAGGCTGTGGGACAGCAACCACTTACCAAGGGTCAGCAGTGTCCGAGGCAGCCAGCCTGGTCAAGCTATGTGCCAATGACTCAGGTCACATAAAGCACTACAGGAGAGTCCAGTAACCAATGGCTTTTTATTTCATTTAACTTTTGAACTAATTTTTTTAGGGATTATTTCCTAATATGGTTTGTTTGTGATCACGCTATGCTTTATTCAACCTGCAGTACTTCACAGTAATGTTTTCTATAAAAAATGAGCTGAAGTAATGACGTTACATGTCCTAATGTTCATTGACTCCTATAACATAAATATTTGTATTTCTAGTTTGAAATGAGATTCATATTTTTAAGAAGTCTTTGTGGTAACTTGCAGCATTTGAACATGCCCTCTTGCCCAAGTGTAGAAACAAAAAAAAGCTAAGTTAAAAATTATTTTAAAATAGAAAGCATTTAATATCATAAAATGATTTGCTATACAAATGATATCTTTTGTCATTTAAACTGGCTTATTTGCTCAAAAAAGTGAGCACTTCTTCAAAGTGCTTTGATGAGTGTTAAGGTCTGTTTGAAAAACAAGGTTTCCATTCAAAGGTAGATTTTCAGCTCAGTTTCTCCCATTAATCTCTAAAAGGGGCTTTGTGTGGAGTGATAGTTCTATGATATGTCA
The DNA here is from genome assembly GCA_013400495.1 of Nicator chloris. Taxonomy (NCBI): domain Eukaryota; kingdom Metazoa; phylum Chordata; class Aves; order Passeriformes; family Pycnonotidae; genus Nicator; species Nicator chloris. The sequence continues at coordinate 85,039 of WAAE01012376.1, read as the reverse complement.
AAAGTAGTTCTTACTACATTAACTGAGAGAACTTGGACTGTTCTTATAGCATATTAACATATTCGTAGTTTGTCTATCTAACAGCAAGAAATTTTCAGGATGTGAATACATGTGGACTGGCCTGTTGTTGAACTAAAACTGGATTCTGATGTCCGTGTTCCAAGTTCTCCAATAGCTTATTTCTTGATCTTTTTGCTAGATAGCGTTCCTTTAAGTGACCAAAAGAATTAGAAATTAAAAATAAAAACCCACTAATAATTTTCTATTTCATTCACAATTAAAGTACCTCCTCAGATGATTATTGTTTTATACTTTTTTGTATGGAAAGAGAAGAACAGAATTATTTATTGTTATTTGCATGTTTTCAAAAGAAACTGAACTATATTCTTTGAAATTTCATATGTGCTTCTAGTTCTCAGAATGAGAACTTCTAAAAGAGGGGTTTTTTAAAAAAGAGTGAGCTTTTAAAAAGTTCAATAACAGAAATTAACATGGATCAGAAAAAGAAAATGGTTAAAAACTGTTTAAGAGGTGGATTTAGGCAACAGTCTATAAGTTTTCTAAGAATCATAGGAAAATTCTTTAACCTCAAAAAAACAAATAGCTGCGTCCAGAGCAAGATTCCATGTCATGCATAGAGATCTATTTATTAAATTATCCTGGGCTTTTTATGTGGAACCCTATTCTTATTTCAGTTCCTTGTCCTCTTCCTTGAAGTGCATAAAAAAAATAAAATTCACATGAATGGTAGAACCTTAAGAGTCATCTTTCTCTGTATTGACCTGGTAGTCAATCAGTCTCTGTGGCATTTACTGTCAATGTACATTGATGATCAAGCAGACTTTATGAGAAAACATCCTCATATTTTCTGCAGTGGTAAGTTTCTAGACGTGATGTACTGTGTTTCCACAGTGCTGAGAAGGAAATGAAAGATTTAGACTTCTTTTGGCACAGGAAAAAAAAATCCATCTCTCCTCATCTTCTCTAAAATGAAAAGCTGGGCAAATAAGAGCTGTAAAACATGGGCCACCTTTCACATGATGGGACAATGTCTCTACAGGATTTCAATATGCAAAATGCTGCAACAGTTTATTTTCATTAAAAAACGTTCTGAAATGGAGCATGCTGGAACTCAACACGGTATAGCAATTGTCAATCCTAGTGCATTTCATGACCCTTATTGAATATTCAGTGTCTTGATATCCTCCATTAAGGATAATGGTGTTACAATAAGAAAAATGCACTTGCTGATATTTAGGAAAGATTTTTATTTTATTTATTTATTTATGCATTCTTTGTGCACTAAGGCTACACCTACTGTCATTGTTCTCTCTGGTTCCTCACTGACAGCTCGCCAAGACGGTGATGTCAGATCCTGGCACCAAATAAATGAGATTTAGCTTGGGCAGCAGAAGCCTCCTGGGGCCTGGCGCTGGCATGGGCGGCACTGGCCGGCCTGCTGTGTGTGGCTCAGAGACTCTCACTCCCTGGGCAGAGCCTGTGCAGAGCCATCAGTGGTGTGGGACTTGCCCAGGCAATGTGGGGGAATCAACTGAAGCAGACCCAAGTCTGGGGAGGGAGGAACCCTCTTCATGAACATGGCAATTGCCGCACGGCCCCTGCGGGCCACCCTCCCTTCTGTGCTGCACATGCTGGGAGTCTGCGGTGCCCGGGAGCCGTGGAAAGGCAGAGGACAGGAGAGGGTAGGAAGGGTGTGAATTTTACTGCAGTTTCTACAGGATCATCGTTGAAGCGGTTTTGCATTTGAGAGTGTGGACTGTAAAAACCATGAGCTCATCCTGGGCACCAGCAGCGCATTGTTAGCACTGCAGGCACAATGTCCCTCTTGCCCGTGACAGGCTTTTGAGTGTAACCAGAAGTGACAAACTGGGCAAGTCCCTCTGTGGTCCCAGGCCCAGTGACCTGCCTTCTGCAAATGTGTCTCTGCAGGTGACCAGGCTGATAGGAGAAGACTAGAAAAGCAGAGCTTGTGTCAAGTGTTTTAGATGATTGCGAAATTTTACTTTATTTTTTTTTTTAATTTAATTTCATTTCATTTCATAAATAGTTCAGGAGGTGAAGGCTGCCCAAAAACACAAGGAAAAGGGAGGAAAAAAAAATTCTTGGTTTTATTGTCAGGCTTCAAACTTCAGCTGGAAAATATTTGTTGTGGAGAGGAGGTAGCAGAGGAATTGGTCTCTCATGTTGTTCACCCAAAACCTGAGAAGGAGAAAGAAAAGAGGTAGCCCCTGAAGAAGCCTGAGAAGGTGTGGGATCCAGGTCAAAATCTCAGGCTTCAGTGTCTGGTCAGAGTCTGAGGAGATCAGAGGTCTGCATTTTCTGTTATTTTTTGTGAACTGGCTTAATCCAGGTGTTAGGTCCTCTTGGCAGTTTTTTTCTGTGAACTGATGGAAAGGGTAGAAGGCCAGACACACCTACAGGGAAGACAAGGAAAAGGAAAAGATTCAATTCCCCCACTCTCTTGACTCCACACTAGATTCCTGCTCTGCTGCTACATGAGTTCTCAAGGCTGAGCTCAGCTGAGTAAAGGGGTACCAAAGCCCTGGGGCTGGGCTTCCAGCATAGGGATTCTTGCAGAGAAACTCATAGGAGAGAGAACTAAAAAGACCACTGTTAAATGAATAAATTTTAAAAAAAATTTAAAAAATTAAAAAGCATAGTTAAAAGGAGGGGGGAAAATATATCGTAAAACATGGAATCATTGTCTAAGTACTCTCTATACTTAAATAGCTGTCAATGAAGTGAGGCAGAGCTAACTGCATAAACCAGATTATAAACCTGTAAAGGATGATTGCAATTGATGCATTCAAAAATACATTTATTTTGAAAGGAAAGAAGAAAAAGAGAGAGGTAAAAGTTTAAGTACAAGTGCTTGATTTTTTTTTCAAGTTAAAATATCTAGTTTTATGTGTTTGTTCTAAAAAAGAGATGAAACCTAGGGGTAATAAGTGAGGCTGTTTGATCACTGAACAGTTCCTTAAGCACACAAAGCAAAATGTTCCTACCTAGTAGTAAAATCATTCATAAAAGATACTGCAAAATGTATTGTCAAAGCAACAATGGTGCTAAATAGCTGGAATATCACCAGAAAGTCCTCTGGAAGGAGATGCTTTGTCTGGGACTGACAAAGATAGCTATTCGTAGCAGTCTTGGTTGTAAGATTTTTGTGGGGTTTGTTTGTGTGTTTATATGGTTTCTTATCCCCATAGGCAGAAAAGAAAGATGAATAACCAATGTCAGCCATAAGGGTATTGTTAGCTGTGTGACACACAGCTTTTATCTGTTTGGATTTTGGTTTGATTCAGGTTTTTATTACCATATCTCAGTATGGGAAAAACAAAAGTCAGGATAGTTTTCTCTTGAAGTCAGTTGCCATGGCTGAAGTTAAAAATGTAAGAAAATAAGCACCTGGATAAAAAGATAATGTAGGTACAGTTTAAAGTGTTTTGTTGTTGTTGTTGTTTTTCTGTATTAATTTGAATTAGAAGTGTTAATGGAACTAGACAAATATGTGTTTGTTAAGATCCCTGTCCATAGGAAATTCTTTTTCCAATATCACTAGTTTGAATATATGAACCCTGAGATGAGTGTGTGGAGTTCTGTCTGCTTTGCCTGTGAGACAATTTTATCTAGATCGTAATAGGACTGCTGGTGCTGGACATCCCAAACCAGTCAGAAAGCAAAGCTTTGCCTGAATTCAGCTGAAAATCAGATCCATGCCTAAGCTAGCTGTGTGCAGGAACATGGTGAGTCACTTTGTGAGCTACCTAGTTCTCACAAATGGATTTGCTAGAGAGCTAAAGTAGCTTTACATGGCCTGTTTTTACTGCTGGGGTTTGCATATATCTTATATTGTATGATTGGTGTGAGCTTTGGCTTCAGAGTCTTCTCTTAGCTGAGGCTCTATTAAATGTTACTCTGATGCATTCCATGAGTTGGGGGAAAGCAAAGAGTGCAACTTATGTGAAATCTGAATCTATTTAAAATTCTACAAGTCTCTGAACTTTGCTGTGTTCTTATGGATGGATCCATCTCTTCACTCTCCTGAATTTAATGAAGTTGCATTCTCCTTCTGGACAGATACACAATATAGTACGCTGTATTCCATAAACTTTGTGTAGAGTTTTGTAAATTTTGCTCAGTTTTTTGGAGTTTTTTTTTAGAAACCACACTTCATATCTATACTTTTGATCCTATTCCATGAGTAAGCTCTCACATGGGCAGGTGGAAGGTTTTTTGTAAATGATAAAAAGTGGTAATTATGCCTGTGACCCTGTTGAAAGACCAGGGAGGGAAACATATACCTGCACAGGTTATATAGATTAATTTCTCCTGATGTTAGAGGTGAATCTCAAAAAAAAGTCCACATTACACTATTTACATGTCATAATTTGTTCTTCTCCTACTTTGTTATTAAAACTTGGTCAGTTTTTAAATAAACTTTTTTTTTTTTTTGGGGGGGGGGGTTGAAGTAGTCTTCATTTGATTTTTGTTCACAGCAAATATCCAGGGCTGCATACCTTTAACTTAGTATTTAAAGGTGAGATTATTGAATGGCTGGTTGAGTAATCCTTGCTTTTCATTCTTCATACTTGCACATTTTCTTCAAATTCTCATCAGTGCTTGAATAGAGTGACCATGTACTTCATCCTCTAGACTTTGCAAATGTTTTTAGAATAAAAGCCTATAAGAGAAAAGGAACTTCTGTATTTATTTAAGGGTTTGCTTTTATTCTTTGCTTTTCCATAGCTCTGTTAGCCTAATATGTCTTCTTAGTGAATCCTTTTAAGAAGCTCTGAAATATCAAAGGTAATCCTACATCTTGTATTTTGTCAAATCCAACCGATCGCAGTGCTAATAGTTTCATCTCTCCATATGAACATCCTTGTAATGCTTTCCTTATACTGTTGTAGGTTTTTTGAGGGGCATGATGGGTAAGATTTTAAATGATTACTTTGAAAATTTTTATCAATTTGCAATCAAAGTAGAAATAAGACTATACTTCATTGAGGAGGTTAACATGATCCCATAATTTTAATAATATGAATAGTAAGGCTGAATGACATTGCTTTTACAACTAAATAAGACACTTCTTTTTATTGGGTAAGGGGTTTTTTTTTTTCAGTGTGACACTCAGTCTTTTAGTTGCATCCCAAAGGGGAAGTTTTATATGCATGAAAAATTTTAAGGCTTTGCTGTTTATCTTTTAGGGGTTTGTTTTAGGTTTTCTCATTTTGGGTGATTTTCAGAGCACTAAATTCCAGAATACAATTCCACCCTTTGAGGGAAATTTTGATCACCATAAGCACTCTGGTTAGTGTTCTAAAAATCATTACTTTCTACTGGTTCATGATGCTTTTAGATCTACTTTTATTTGAGGGATTACTTTCAAGCTATTAAAATACCTGGAGATTTATTAAGATTTTTGGAGACAAATATTTTATTTTGATTGAAAAATATATAATTTGCAAATGCTTTTGGCTCATTACAACCAGGACAAAAAACAATGTAAGCATGTAATTCAGTCCTTTTCTGAATTATAGATCTGGTAAGTCTCTGAGATAGAATAGAAATGTCTTTCTTATCTATAGTACTGCATATGCAAATTATGAGTAAAATTCAGTCTTCACATTTATTTCAATAGAGAGTTTTGCCAAGAGCAGAAGTATGAGATATATTCATGACAAGAAATCTATGTTGTATGTTCCTTGCTTAGTTTCTAAATTTGATTTTTACCTTTCCTTTCAAAGCAGAAAGGGTCTGAGCAGGTTCCTGTAGCAGGAAGCATCAGCATTACCAGACTCTACATCAGCTCTAGACTCCTTATGTCTGGCTTTTAGGCAGGCACAGTACGAATGAATTTTAAATGCATCAGGGACAGACTTTGGTTAGGAATCTTTCTCTGAATAGTGCATGTGTCTGTGTAGATTGGAAAGATTCATCTTTCCTTTAACCTTTTTCCATATCTACTCCATTTAAGATATTGTAATTCAATGTATATATATCTATATATTTATATATATATATCTCAGTTATATTATTTTACGTTGTGCATAACAGTTGATTCTGTGGAGCTATGCAGTTCAAAATGGTGTTTCAGGAAAATTTTTGACATTGACCATTGAGACTTAACTAGGATGAATTAGAATGAAGCTGTAATTATGCAACAGAGGGCAGCATATTCTTGAAGTTCACATTTTGTATAATATTCTTATTATTTCTGCTACACTAAAAATGTTTCAAAGTTTCAATGTTTCTATGTGGTTGGGGTTTTCTTTTTTGTTTTTGTTGTTGTTGTTTTTTGTTGTTGTTGTTGTTGTTTTGGTTTTTTTTTCCCCACCGTGTCTTGATAAATATTTTAAACTAAGTTATCAGTAGGGAGGGGAATATTATCAAAGAAAAAGATCTCAGAAAGCTTAGTGAACTAATTTGCCTGACATTATGTGGATGTTGTGGTTTGGAAATAAGGCTGTTGCTGTGAAACTACTACTCTATACGTATATCCCTAGGGGATGTACAAAAGGGAGGGGTTTTTCTATATACTCGTAGAGGGATGCTCTCATGAATTTCCTGAAAATAATCAGCAGGCTGCTGATGGTGTTTCCCATAGAAGATTGGCTATTTTGGTAGTCAGTGAACCTGAACAGAGTGTCAGCTGTTCAAAGTGCAGCCTGACTCCAAGGCAGCAGTTAGAGATGTTACTTTTAGACCGGCAGGGAGGAAAATGCTTTGAGTATGGAATCCAAGGGGTGACAGCAGTCACTCCTACTAGTATTTCTTTCATTTCTTCTTTTTCAGGAATCTTTTCAGTTAGTTGGAAGATTCTTGTCAAGAGTTAAATAAAACTTCTTGAAATAACTGTATTTAATATTCTCATGAAAAGCAGTTTACTGTTAATAAAATCAATGAAGACCATAATACAAAACTATTTCTACATATCACATAGACTCAAACATATGAAATTTTAAATTTTATTATACTTTTAAAATTATATGTAATTCTTTTGTGAAATACTAATTAAGGTAAAAAACGCAACCCAAATATAGAAAAATAGCTCACCCAAGTTATTGAGGAAGCCAATAGGAGGTCCAGGAATAGGATCAGACTTTTTAGCATCTCATTCTATAAGTCTAGTTCTAAGAAATAAATAATTCAATGCCATAGTGAGGATTTTTTTTTTAATCACCTTTTTCAGAAAAAAAAAATCTATTGAAATGATTTTGTCACTGAAGACTTTGAACACGCATACTGATATTCATTTAGAAAAATCTAAATTAATGTTGCATTCTGAGCAGTTAATTTAAATGAGCTTAGTTAATTTGGTTCTCTCTCTTTATGTGAGATGTATGTATGTATGTATGTATGCTTCTGATTGCTTGATCTCGGTTACATTTAAAAAAGGAAGGACATTAAATCTTTTGTTAAATTTAAGGTGGAATAAAAAAAAATAGTACCAAGGTACACTTAAATCAGAATGAAGTTTTTCACACTAAGAAACTTCAGAAAACTGTAGTTTGTTACATCCTGAAAGTTTGTTTCATGTTCCAGATCAATATTTATACCCTCAGGAAGTCCCAAGCAATTTCTAGAGTGAGGTGAAAGCGTGTACTAAAAAATGTGTCCTCCATGAAATATGAGGCCCTTGAATTGTTTTGCACTGAAATGTTTTCAACATAGATTATACAAAATATTAGTTTTATCAGTAATTTTCCAGCTTTAATGTAGTAGTTAGTTAAGTACTTACTGATGTCAAGGACAGGGCTGCAATCAACAAACTCTAAGCAATGCTTTTCTACAGGAAGTGATGTTCCCAAATAACTATGAGCAAAGAGCATTGGAACATTTGTTGGTGCAAACACAGAAGTTAATCAAAAGTTCTGTGACAGCTACTATTTCAATGGTGCATCTGGTTATTTCTTATCTTGGAGTAGTAAGCAAATAGTGAATACATCTTGGCTGTTGACACTTCATTTTATTCTTAACTTGCTTTGGATCACAACCAAAATCAATTGCTATCAGTGGCAGTTTTCTGACCTATTTTAAAGAGAGTCGAATCTGGCTCTTAATGATCTAAAAAAAATTTTATTATTTTCCATAACACTGTCTGCCACACTGAAACACTAAACAGTTTCAGGGTGTTCTGCTTTTCTCTGTTTCATTGTGAGACATGGCATCTCTACTGACTAATGGGATGGAAATCACTAATAATAACAATTTATAAGTAACATCCTTTGAAGATGTCAAAACAAACAATTATAACAACAACAACAACAAAAACACAGAGGAAATTGATCTTTTTAATAATTCCCCCTTAAATTACTGACAGACACATGACTTGCCATCTATAAAATAGATTTTTGGTGTATCAGGAGGGGAAAAAAACCCAAACAAACAACGAAAAAAACCCCCATCTCATTCCACTGTGGAAATGAACTATTCTGGGAACTGAAGTCTCAATGGTATCTCTACTTTTGTCTATAAGGAAGACAAATGCAGGACTTGGCAACCCTGAGCCATTGTATTTTGAGGACGTCTATTTCCAGAAAGACCAGTCAAAACTGGAGATCACTGATGTAAAAAGTGCCTGAAAAGTATAAAGTTCTCTTCAGCACTTCAAGAATACATGCATGACATATGATGTGAATGATACAAACCACTTGTTTTTCCTTTGTAATTTAAATGTCTGTCTTCTATTGTCTGAGAGATTTCTTATATTAAACACTCTGCAAATTGCTACTTACTACAAGAATGAGATTTTCAATCACGAAGGTTTGCATTTTTGTCTAGTGATGGTGGCTTATATGTTCAGGATTGCTAAGAATTAAAATCTTTTGACTTTTTCTCTGTCTTCATGCGTAACACTAAGGCTTTAGATATGTGCCTGGCCAACAGCCCTAAAAGGCAGAGGGTTTTTTACATTTTGTTCTAAGTTTATGTAACATGGATAATGCATTCTTCATGATAGCTTCCTTTTTCCTAACTTGAAATCTTGATAGGCCATCAACAGGAGAAGCCTTCCTTCCATATTTTGGTCACTTTGGCTGTGTATGTATCAAGAAGTGTAACACACCAGGGTCATTGTGACATTGGTGGTGAAACACTGGCACAGGTGTTCTAGGGAGGTGGTAGATGCTCCATCTCTGGAAACACTCAAGGTCAGTAGCACGGGGCTGTGAACATCCTGATCTAGTTGAAGATGTCCCTGCCCATTGCAAAGAAGTTGGACTAGATGACCTTTAAGGGTCCCTTCCAACTCAAGCCATTCCATAATTCTGTGATTCTCTGGCACTGAGGCCAAAAAGCAGTGAACAGCAAATGTAAGTAAACTCTCTTAACTTCCAAAAGAAGATGGTTTTATATAAACTCCCTGTTGTTCTTTTCCACCTAACATATTCCCATGGGAATAATAACTTACAAGAAAACACTGAGGCTGCAAGTGGACTGGATGCTGTTCTAATTTGCAGTATGAGTGACTGAGCCCAGTGCCCACCAACAGTCACAGACTGGGCAATTTAATAGCATAGGCATATCTTTTGTGGCAGTAGAAAGGTTAATTTCAAGTGCTTACTATATTTTTTAAATTATAGGATTCCATTTAACGTGCAGGTTGGACAAGAGTGTCAGGACACTTCCCTGTCTGGATCATCAGTGGACTCCAGCTACAGGTGTAACACGACAGAGTGCTCCTCTGTCTCCTCATCTAGAAGTAAAGATGCCAGATTGAAACTGAGATCAATGTTAATACTAGGAGTAGCATCAAGGCAGTCGATTCCACCAAAGATGAAGCCTAACACAGTAAAAGCTATGCCTAATAAAGTAAAGTTAATTCTTGCTCCTGAGGCCATTTAGGTGGCATATAGAAAATTACATATCTTCATATGGAAAGCTGAGCCATAGTACCTTTCCAGCTCAGAGATACAAATGCATCTCTTGACAAATGAATGAAAGTTAACTCTGAATGAGTTGTGTGAGATGCTATAAGTGATGTAACTGAAGAACTACAGAGCTCAGTTTAGCCAGCTCCCCTTTTTGGCTGCCCTATGAATTTCTCTTAAGAAAATCAAAAAAGCAAAAGACCGCCTTGATGCTGTTTGGTAGATTATTGAGTGTTGTACCAAATACAGACTATATAGAAGCAAATCTTTTTGTATTATATATGGATAGACTTTGTAGGATACACATATTTTTTGGATTTTGATTTCTGCAGAATTTTTTGAAAGATAAAATAACAAAACAACATTGTAAAACTGCAAGAGACTTGGCACAGACATCCTATTTTCTGTAAGAAATAATGCTTTTAGAGCACACTAAATAACTGAATATGTGTTCAAGCATTTTGTCCTTGTTTTTAGTTATGCTGCTGCTTCAAGACCTAAACCAGTCCTGTGTTTTAATGCTTTATGCTTGCCACTTTCACAGTGCTATTAAAAAATGTCATATTGTCATGTCCTGCTGCTGCAGAAAATCATAAATCTGAATGATGTAATTCAAGTGATGTCCCTGGGCCACAACTGGGAGAATCTTCATATTTACTCTTCTTCATCTAGCTCCTTGTCTTCTAATCCTGCTGTATTTTAACCCTGCAAGAAATGCCTGGTTTAAGGTATCTCTGCTCTGTGAATATATAAACAAACTCTTTGCTTATATAGTATTAAGGATAACAGTATTTTTAAACGTAGATTTCTGTGTGCCTTTTTGCAATCGACCTTGCAGTAATATTTTCAGCAATTGCTGTATCCCTTTGTTGGAACTCGTTCTATTGGTATAAAATGCTCTTGCCAAATAGTCTTTATAGAACCAAAACCTGAGATCCTTCATTCTGTCAAAATCAACAGTAAATGTGGTCTTACCAGTGCCAAGTAAAGGGGACGGATCAAGTTCTTCTACCTGCTAGCCATACTTAAAGTAAAACTTCCCAGGATCCTATTATTCATCCTGGCTGCAAAGGACAGCTAGTTCATGCTTCCTTTGGTGTCCACCAGGATCCCCAGGTGCTTTTCGGCAAGGCTGGTTGCTACAAGCAACCTGGGGTTGTTCCTCCCCAGGCACAGATCTTGCACTTCCCTTGACTGAACTTTGCAACACTCCAGCCTGCCCATTTCACCAGCCGGCCCAGGTCTCTCTGGACGGCAGTGTGACCCTCTGGTGTATCAACCACTTCTTCCAATTTTGTGTCATCTGAAAACCTGCTGAGAGTGACAGTTCAGTACAGAACATGAACGATGGGTTGGTCAGGATTGGAGCCCAAACGGATCCCTGGGTGAACCGCTACTTACTGGCCTCCAACTAGGCTTTGTGCCACTGTTCACCACCCTTTGGGCTGGCTATTCGTCAACCTTCTGATCCTCCTCACCATCTGCTCATCCAGCCCTCAGTTCAACAGCTTCTCTATGATGATCTTGTGGGGTCTTTTCTGAAGTCAAGGAAGACAATCGCCACGGTTCTCCTCCCATCTGTCAAGCCAATCATCTCACCATAGATGTCTATCAAGTTGATCAAGCATGACTTCCCCTTTTTAAATCCCTGCTCCCTGTACCTGATCACTTGCTTGTCCTTCGTGTGCCTGGAAATGGAACTGGGAATTGGAAACCAAGTTATCAGTATTAAAGGGTTTAAATACAGAGGTGATACTACATATCTGTTGCTTCACACATTGCACAGTGACAGATGGGGAGATTAGAGGTAGTTTTTAGTGGGAGGTGTTTTCTCTATTTTTAATTTACACATAGTATGTGAATTAATTTATTTATTACAGTAAGAAGAAAAGTAAATTGCAACTGGAAATAGACGTATGATTGAATTCCTTAAATTAAATTACTGTAGGTTGTGTTAGCACAATGTGCCGTTAACATTACAATCACTGCTGTGAGAATGAATTCATGTTGTTCCATACTCTGCTCTCATTATAACCTTTTTATTTCCACATAACCATACTGAATTGTTGGGGTGAACAATAACAAACCATGTTAATGTCAATTCCATCTCTCTTTAATTCCACTGACTTCATTTGTCCAGTGGCTCATGCTTACAGTGAAGGGCATAGAAAGATAAAATAGCATAGGTATGAGGGGAAAGTCTGACCTTATTTAAGTGAAGGGGAGTTTAGCCATGGCTGTCTCTGTAGTTGACATTGTTTCTGTTATTTCAGGGCAGTGCTGATATGAAGGAAAAAATCCTAAATTAAATCAAGTTGAAAACAATTTTGATTTTACATTATCCTTACTTAGGAATTAATAAATCAGACAAACTTTGCAATTATTTTTAAAACAAACTCTTAAAGAACCCCAAACTTAGTTAATTTTGATTTCAATTTCTCAAATTGTTTATCACTGGAAGTAAGGAGCAGAACTTCAAATATATATATACAAATAGTGAACAATACTAAGATGGGACTATATAAGATTCAGAAACACTTTAATTTGTAAACTAAAATCTCTAGGATGACAACATTTACTTTATATAATAACATAAAAATAACATTATGTTGGTTTTAGAAAAGGTAGCAGCCTACTTAATGACAAACCAGGCATTTATTTTCTGAGGATTTTTCATGTAGCTAGCATGGATAATTTGCTCAGAAAATAAGACACTGACAAGATACTTCTAAAACACCTCTGCCCCTGTCTTTGCTAGATGACCTTGTCCATATTTCTCCACCCTTGAGTAATGAACAAATATGCCATGTTCCTCTGATTTTCCATACAGAGGCTCTGCATTATTTCTTTGCTGAGTGTTTCTTTAACTATTCATGAGTTACTTGCCTTTAAATAATAATTTAAAAAAATCTATTAAAATTGTGATTTTTTTCCCACTTATTTATCGTGTATTGGCAACAGTAAATAATGATGTTATAGACCAGATTTCTTTGTTCTAACTGTATGAAATTAAAGTCCATAGTCTATACCTAAAAGTGTCTGCAGTTCAAATTACCATTCTATGTTTTAAATCAATTTGTAGACGCTCATAAACGCTGTGTAACGAATGATTTTCATTTAGGTAGCTATTCAATATTTATCTGATGGCCTAAAGGTTAGATGTATTAAATGATAATTTATAGAAGTTGCACTGCATACTGAGTTGAGGAAAAGGTGTTTACAGTGTTTACTTGCTCTTACCTCAGCTCATGATGTTTCCCTTTTGAGTCTGCAGTTCTCCTATGCGGCTCCCCAGGGGTGGAAGAGGAGAGGAGGGGAAGCAAGTAGCTCTAAACAGGGAGTACGATTCCTAAACCATGACAGTAAGGTAACTTATCTCAGTGAGAGGAAATTTATGCAGTTTTATTCCTCATCTTCTACTCTTTTCCCCAGCCTGAATCACAGATGAGGAATGTTTACATAATATTTACAAAATTACAACTATCTGGATAAGACTGCTTTGAAAAAAACAAAGACAAGTTGTAAAAGCTTGACAGGGAAAGACAGAGCACTTACTAAAGTATGTCTTTTCAGAAAAATAAGGGTTTTTTCTCTACCTGTGCCTACTAAGGTAAGTTTGTGGCAAGAAACGGTGGGATTCTACTCAGATAATATTAATTGGCTAAAGTTTTGCCATCTGATCTTAGCAAATTGCCTATGACGGTTTCATAATCGGAAGGGAAAGAATTAGATGCCCAACAAAATGATAAATCTCATTTAGAAAAAGATGTCTGTGCTCAGATGGAAGAAAACTTACTGAAATTCTATTCGAATAATGGGCTATCAAGTAGCCTAAATTAGAGTGCAAATTCAATTAAATAAGATACTCATGAGAGCCTTGAGTTGGAATGATACTGCAAGGCATACAGGTATGTTGCAGTATTATTTAAAATGTGACTTCTGGTTGTGAAAATGTTGAAATTCTGAGAACTTTAGTTTTAGTTAGGATGTTGTATACCACCCTTTCTTCTTATTAATAATTCCATCAGGATGTACATGTCCGTCATGGTTTAACCCCAGCCAGCTCACTTCCCTACTGCATAGATTGGGGAGGAAATCAGAAGGGTAAAAGGTAGAGAACTCATGGGTTGAGATAAAGACGGTTGAATAGGGAAAGCAAATGCTGTGCACAGAAGCAAAGCCAAACACGGAATAAATTCACCACTTCCCAAGGGCAGGGAAATGTTCAGCCGTCTCCAGGAGAGCAGGGCCCCATCAAGCAGAACGGTTACTCGAGAGGATAAACACCATCACTCCAAATATCCACCCCTTCCTCCTTCTTCACCATACTTTACGCACTGAGAATGATGTCATACGGTCTGGAATATCCCTTTGGTCAGTTTGGGTCACCTGTCCTGGCTGTGTCTCCTCCCAGCCTCCCGTGCACTCCTAACTTCCTCACCATTGTGGAAGTAAAAAGCAGAAAAGGCCTTGGCTCTGTGTGAGCCCTGCCCAGCAATAACAAAAACATCTCTGTATTATCAACCCTACGTTCAACACAAATCCAAAACACAGCCCCATACTAGGGACCATGCAGAAAGTAAACTCCAGTCCAGGTGAAACCAGAACAATTTGTATAACACATATTTTACCAATGCACTATAAAGATGTCTCTCAAGTTAATTATATGCTTGTGTGTGTGTGTGTGTGCGTGTGTGTGTGTATTAGCAATGGCTTTTTTGCTTGTCTCTTACTTGCACAGGTAAGGACAGTCTCTTGCAGAAATGTATGCAAGGTCTGACCCACAATCCGTTGGGCTGCAACTTTCGTGTAAATAATCTCACTTGGTTCACTGGAACCACTTTCTGTGAGAATGCAGTGAAAAGTTGAAGCATGGGGTGGATTTTTAAAATGAAATGTGAGGGATACATCCTGTGTTGTCCCTTTGATCTCTCAAACTTACTGTTTGCTGGGCAGGATATTGTAAAGAACGTATTTGGGCAGCTCGCCTGCAGTTATTCGCTGTGCCCTGCTATGCTGCTACTGGTATTTGAGCTAATTAGGACTAACTCAGATATGTCTGTGTGAGTTTCAACCATTCCCAGTCTGCTTGCTGTTGGGGATAAAATCACTCATAACTTCTGGAACATGAATATTTGTGTCTGATGTTTTACAAAATGTGATACTCCCTGAGCTTTGTGCTTTGGGACCTGCATGAAAAGATAGTTAATGTATATAATACCAAGTGGAAGCGAAGTGACTGGAAATATGCCTATTAGTATTGAGAATGAGGCATAGAAAGAGACAGCATTGTGCTACAAGTTAAAGGGTGAAGACGTCATCACCGTTGCCATAGTTTTCCTGTGTGCTTCAAAAAACAGTTGGGAAAAAAGATGCATACAAAAGGGTAGATGATTTTCTGTGTGAGCAAGTGTAAAGGACAAAGAATTGAGGCGAAGGTAGACATAAACATTGGGAAAGCCCCAATGAAAAGCAGGCAGCTACTTAGGCCACTTCCACAAGTATTTTAACTATTGTGAGAGTGATAGAAATTTTAGAAAAAAAGTTGGATTAACAATGTTTTTAGAAATTCTCAGTTGCAGTCAACATTGCCTAGGAGTTTCTGTTGTGATAAATCCATAGTTATACACAGGACTTTTTCCTGGCCCATCCTACACATCATTTCATTATTCTTTTGTTCCATGCTTTGAAAAAAATGAATCAGGGTTTTGGACAAGTATTATGAGTGGATTTATCACTAATCTCACATGTATATTTTCTGGAATTATAAAATAAATTATCAAAGTACAGACATTTTCTTTTATTTTCAGGTGTTGATTGTGAATTCTCGACTTTTCATGCCTTTTATTTATGCAGAACTTTCTTTCTGAAAAAGTAGCATTTTCAGAATTAATGATCAATGATACAGTACAGTAAATTGCTCCATCATTGTAACACACTTCTTGTGCAAGTTCTTCATTAGAGGTTGTTCCAAGACATGAATTTTACCACTGTTTACAAGACAGTAGAGTTCTTTTCTATGAGTGTATGCCTCTATTTAATTATTTTCTAAACCAAATTAAAGCATTTTCATCCTGGTATCATGTTTATGGAGATCAGGATTATTTATTATTAATACAGTGTTTTCTTCAACAAATTAATATTTTATTTTTAATATCATCATAAATAAATAATTTGTGCCTTTTTATCATTAATGACATAGGACAAATATGTTTTTGGTTGATTGCAAATGTGCTCCTGTGCAAATGTCAATGAGATAGAGAGAGTTTATTTTATGCCATTTTCTATAATTTTAATTAAGCAATAAAAGAAGACATCCAAAATAACTACATACAGTTTCCTGCTTGAAGAATATAAGACTAAAGCCTATGCAAACAAAAAGAGTGCTAAAGAAAGAAAACTAACACTTTCCTGCTTAGCTTAGAATAACCTTAGGTACTTTAAAATATTAGAATCAGCAACATTCAGAATGTATTAACAAATTTTAATTAAAGATGAGCTGATATGTAAAGCTAGTCCACTTGTAGTTCTCAGCATCTAAGAACCAGTATTTGCCTTACCTTGATAACCACTCATTTAACTTACAGTATTGAACTACACAGCACTGCCTGTTTTTTGACACAGATTTAGGTTAAATGAATAAATAAAAATCATTGTTTAAAAGAAGTTGGTTCCTAAAGCAGTAATTTGGTTTCTATCAGCAGCACTTTTGAGCTCCTTCCTTGCTCAACAGCATCCAAACATAATTATGGAGACATGTAAATAAAATCCACCTCTTCCTTTCATAGCTGAAATATACTGAAGAAAGGGAACACAGAGTAGTCTCTGTGTAACCCAGAAGCATCTGGGAAGAAACTCAGGACTTCTGCTCTGAATCCTTGACATTTTTATGTCCGTTGCATAAACAAAACTTGTCTTCTCTAAGCTGGGTGAAGTCACAGCTGAGCTAGGCACTTTATTTTCTTTGTCACTTTTCCTAACTGCTGAAAGTCCTTTCTGCACAGCGCTCTGAATTTTGGTGAGAGTGATCCGTGCCCTTGTCCCAAAAGGCTGACCTGAGCAAAGCAAACCTAATTTAACCTCGCAGACAAAATGCAACATTTGTTTCTGTCGTGATTCACTCATGTCATTGCTAAGCATCCTTCTCAAGAGTCCTGTACCTATGTGTGTGATCCGTTATGAACATTTTGTGATTGTTACTTTTTTGTAATAACATAAATACCATTCTATCACAGGAGCTAAGCAATAGTTTAATCACTGGATGAAATCACAAATTCAGTAGTTTCTTCCTGATTACAATGTACTGTAGGAGCTCTTCCTAGTCAATTTGTTTCTTACTACTACAGAATTTTGAGGTCACAAGTGGTAAGTTGCTTGCTGTTGTCAGTGATTGGGTTGGTAATCATGTGTATTGTCTGCAAAGCTTGCAAATGATGAAACCATGAAATTGTGTTATTAATATCAAAATAATCCCAATAAAGGCTTTTTTTCACCTTGTCATTTCCAGGAAATATTTTACTGAATATGCATTTAAAATGAAGTTTAAGGGGAAAATTGATTTTAAGAGGATGTAAAACTCAGAGAGAGAGAAACCAATTAACTTTACTTTAAAATTCCTGCAGAAGCAAAATGTATTTTTTATTATTCTTTTTTTTTTTTGAAATAACTGTTTTGGCTCAAGTTCTTAGAGCTTGGGAAGAAGATAATTTTCCAAGACGCAGAATAGGTGTATCAGTTCTTGTCTTGGAAAATTACCTGTTTCCCAAAACTCTAAGAACCTGAAAAGGTGTAGCTATTCTGTAGGTAGGTAAATTTCATTTTAAGGGCATCTCCAGACAAGGGGATAACTAGAAAGAGAAATGCACAGGTTACAGGAGTAAGCGTTCCCCTCTTAGTGCTGAACATAACAGCACATATGCAGTGTTTGAAGTTATCAGGGGCCTTTTTACATCTCCTCTCACTCCTCTTCGTTCTCTTTGGGGCTTTCTGTACTCTTGGATTGCTTATCCATTAGTCAGTGAGCTACAATATTATACAAAATGTCAATATCCATATAAAGTCCAACTGAAACAAACATTTAACATATCAGTGGAGCAGAAAGCAGAACTTCTCAGAGACGGGCAAAAGTGGTCTTAGTTTGACCTGATTGTATATCTTCTAGATTCTGTAGAGCTTTCAGGGGTCTTTTTTAACTTTGTTCCCAGTCTGCATGGAGCATAAAGTACATTGAATATTTGTGTAATCATTTGGAGCTTTTGATTTGGATAGGTATGTGTACTGTACTTGCTAGATTCTAATACAGTTTGAAACCAGTCCCCAGGTTTGTATCAGTTGTGACACAGAATAGTTTTTGCTCTTAGATAATTCACTTCCTGGATTTAGCTTGGATACCTCACATCCCCAGTCACTGTCCTAAATTCCAGACAATGATGTATCTCTTACAGTGTTAAAGAAAAGTCTCCCTGACAGCAGTATTATCCCGTGTTCTCCTGTAGTCCTAATGTAGAAATGTCTGTTTCCCTGGAGTTATTTGGGATTGTAAACAAAGCAAAACCAAACTAAAACAAAGTGGAAAAAATGTGATTAAACAGAGGTTATTTGGAAAGCAGAAAGCCAAAGTTCAACAGGGAACTTTATTTTTCTAGTTGTTTTTTTTTTTTTTTTTTACTTACAGTTGGAACTAAACCTCTGAGCTAGATCCAGTCTTATAGAGAGCATGCTTTCTCTTAGACTACCTAGATGCAAAATGAACCAAGCATAGAAATCCTAATATCACTAGCACTGGGCAGTCTCTGCATTTAGTTGATCCAATTTTGAATACAGATAGCCCCATATCAAATGAGATACCAAGTAAATTAGAATTTTCTACTTTCTTGACCCTAGTTTTGTGCTTATAATTACTTTTAAGATTTTTGCCAGTGTCTAGAGAACAGACTGTTCTGGTTTTTAAAAAACGATGAAAGGGCAATAAATTTTGTTTTGGTGTGTTTGTCTGTTTGTTTGTTGGGGTTTTTGTTTTAGTTTGGGTTGTTTGGGTTTTTTTGTTGTTTTTTTTTGGGGGGGTTGGGTTTTTGTTTGTTTGTTTTTGTTTTTGTTTGTGGATCCTTTGGCAAACTGAGTGGCTTTATAATACACAGTAGGACTAGCACTGGAATCTCATGATTATTTGCTGAACAATCACCATAATTGTCCCATCTGCCTCCATTTCATCCTAGTTATAAGCATTTTTTCTCTTAGTCCTCTCCCCTTTTTCTGCTCTCCATGGCCTCAGGCAGGTCACTCACCCTCTGTGCTAATGCTTCTCCATCTGTAAAATGGGAGTAATATGAGTTGTTGGAAAGATTAATTAGTGGATTAATATTTGTAAAGCACTTGAAAGATGAGAAGCACTAGATAAAGGCTAAGTAGTGTAATTATTATTCTCAGAAGTGCCTTCATGAACAGGGGGAAAAAAAGACGCAGGGTTTTGGCTGATTAATATCAGTATAGGTAGTTCTGGAGATAGATGAATACAGGCTAGTTGGCTTTGTTAGTAAAGAGACAAATTAACATGAATGAATATGTAGTGTTTGTGGATTTTACCCTTTGTTTTTAACAGACAGTATTAATATGACACATTTTCACATCAATCACGTGAAAAGCATGAGAGAAAATGTGGGTGTGTGTTTAGGAAGTGAGGCCCTGCATCTTCCAGCTTCCACATTCTTCTACTCTCACTCCATTTATTTGTGTGTCTGTTAAACATGCTGTTAAACATGTTATTACAGATGCAAATGGAACTGAGGGAGTAACTGAGAATAAATATTTTAAGGTAATATTGTACAGTCTCAACTTTGTATTGTGATTATGAGACCATCTTCTCTAACCCCCACCAAAAGGCAAGTAATTTCCTAGTGCTGTAATTAAGCCATCTTTCATTCCTCCATATTCATAAAAAGGGAAAAGAGAGGCTAATGGCTCAAAATGAGTATGATCACATAATGATACTTCCTGTCCAGAAAAGATATAATTATTAACCTGACCTTTTTTTTTTCAAATGTGTCATATGATTAATCTGTCCTATGTGGTTAGAGAGTTCTACTCTGTTTAATCAGTGGAGGCCAAATTTTATTACTTGGCGACTGTCTAAAACCCTGCCATCTTCAAAAGAGGTAACAGGTGTCTGTGCTTTGTGGAAGCATGTTCTCTTCCCAGCGTGTTTCCAGAGCAAGACTGTGTTAAAGAAACTGTTCCAGCATGCTCTGTACTGGTTTTTGGCAGCAAACTGAAGTGATGTAGAGTTTAAGATGCCACTGCTTAATTCCCTCTGCAGGATACAATGCTCAAGTTTATGCCAGACCATGGCCTCTGCTTCCCTGAGTGAAGAGGCAGCAGCTGAGACATGCCTTGTGCTTGGGCTGCCTGAGCTGAGCCTGGGCTTTTTGCTCCGATCTCCTCCTGCCACCTTCAGTTTCCTGCTGGCTAAAACTGAGTGTCACATTTCATATTGTGATCTCATTCTCTGCCTTCTGAGCTTTTAAAATGAAGGCATTAATAGATCCAACTGGAAATAATGACTACAGGATGGAAAAATTAAGAAGGCATCTTTTTATATTATTGTCTTTTCATTCTCTTTTCAGCTGATCATTTAAGGTAAACCTTAGGAAACCTGATAATCACGAAGGCTTATGAGACTTTTGAAGTGCAGGACACAGTCAAAAACAGGTAAATGAGAAATAACATACAGGTCTGCAAAAGAAAGCAATATATTTTTTTAATTTTTACCATAGGTTAGCAAACTCATGGGGAGGTAATATGTAGCACGTGTCATATGCCTGTAATGGGAGGGTGTTAGAGGGAGTAATGATGTGAGTGGTAAAAACAAGAAGGAAACTCGACAGGGTTAGGCCCTGGTAATCAATGTCTAGTATAGTGCTTGAATTAGATTGTAATCTTCATCTTCCTTGGTATCTAAAACTAAGATTTATATACAGTAGATGTTTTAGCTTCTTTATGTCATGGAAGCCACTTAACTTATTACACAATTGGATGCAGTGCAATACTTCTGGGAATAATAATCTTGCCATTAGGCACATGGAAGGCACTAAATAACTTCTATTCCTGATAACCTCTGAAGAAGCTGCGATGAGGAACTGCCTTACCCTCCTGTCCCCTGTCACCTTGATGTGGTGTAGCTTGAGTATTCCCACAGCAAATCTAACCAAGTGCTAACGAGCATGGCTCCACATGAAGGGAGAGTGCTAACCCCAAATAAGAGCTTGTCTTACTGCCTGCTATTCCCATCAGCCTACTCTTTCAGGGCTTGGCATGATAATGCTGCAGGTTCTCTTTATTTTATAGTCCAGCCTTCTTCCCTGCTACAAGGAAGTCCTTCACAGTCAGTGGGCTGGTGTCTGTTATCTGAGGGAAAACTTGCTTCAGACTATGAAGAATGAGACTGTATGAGGAATTAAAATGTTTTCAGTCATGTTCCTTTACAGCATTTCCAGCTCCTCTTGAATAGTAGCTGAGGGAATGAGGAATAAAAGCAATATTGTTACCATGTGACTCTTTTTCTTACATAAGATTTTTTTATGTGTATATGGAAAATGCAGTATTATTCTCCCTGGTTTGTTTTTGCCCTTTATACCTATCCATTCTAACACTGACAAGAAAAGGCAGTATATTTCTCCTTATAAGACTGGCAAAATAGAGAGCAAGAAACAAGGAAGGAGGAATATTAAAAGAGATTGGAAAATTTAAAAAACATAGATTAAAGATGTCTCTGGAATGGAAAAACTGAAAAAGAGAAGAGCTATATCATATAAGAAAACAGTCAAGGGTGAAATAAAAATAAAAACAAACCAGAATAATCAAAAAAAGGAACAAAGGTAAGTTCCCCATAGTTAGAAGACTAAAATCTAGTCAGACAGATGCAAGTTAGAATTGCAGGAAAGTTAATTTTAATTAGTGTTTATACTTGTTACCGTATTTTTCTTTTTTTCAGAAACCAGTAGCATCTGAAAAATCTCAGGCAGAGATGTTGTCACATCCTAAGATCTGATTTTGCCTATTATTATAAAAGCCCTGTGGTTACCCTGAGCAATGGACATATATGATGCTTTATGACACTGAAAATGTGGCCCTAAAGTGTGCTAGATTTATAGTATTAGTCTGAGTAAGTAGCAGACAGGCTTCAGCTATGAAAATGCCAGGGAGAATCCCAAGACTAAATTGCAGTTCAGTTTTGTCCCCTTCAAGGGGACAAGCAACCCCTCCTTATTCGGAGAGACAGGAACAGGGAGGCTAATGGATGAGTGTAAGATATTTATGTGGTTACAAGCAGTACATTGCACATGACTTTTTGCACTATCCTCTCCCTGCTGTCCCTTCATGCTAAAGCAAGTTGATGGCAAAAGGGAGTGAGCAGAGAGATTTTACTGGGAAGTTGTAAATTGCTGCTGAGACAGATCATACCACAAATCACATTGTTCCCTTCACCTGAACAAGAAGGATGTGAGGTAGGAATTGTACTTTAGAAAGGATGTCCCTGAGTCATTCTGTTTCCCACATTGCTCCTGCGGTGCAAATTGCAAGGTGCTCCTAGTTTTGCTGTTACAGCTAAAGGAGGTTTATAGCCCCCAGCAAAAAGAAGACCCAGACCAGAAACTGCAAACTTTGCTACAGAACCATGCTCTTGGTTATAGCTGTTTCAGTTCTTTTCCAGCTGAGCTGTATAGGTGTATTCCTCTCAGAAATTTTCAGCAGAGATCAGCTAACTTTGAACATAAAGTTTCCTTGGTCCTGTAGAGTACATTGTAGTAGTCCCAAGGTTCTCAATTCATAAAGACACACCAAACAGACTGAACAGTATTTTGATTCTATTATTTCACAAAAGTGCCTTTATAATATGCATCTTTAATAAAACAGTATTGTAAGCACATATCACATTTGAATAACTGGTCATTTTATAATTATAATTATGGACAACAATAATTTACTTGGTGCTTGAATATGAATGGTGTTCCTCTGTGATACAAAGCTTATTTCTCTCAGATGGTAGTCAAACTTCAAAGGAGTGGTGGCCTGTTTCCATTTTACATCTTCTTTCTACCTTAATTTTAATTTTCTCTTTACTAGACCTGAATATATCCTTAAAATTATTCTCTCTATATATTTCCTTTCACTCACTCTCTACTCATATGTTCCCTACACTTACAAAGCATGTTTGTAAATTCTTCCCAGAGCTGAATTGTAGAGTATTTAATCACCACCTGCTTTTCCCCTGTCTTGATTTTGGGACCATTCTACTGTGGTATTAGGATGCTCCTAAACTTTCATTTGTCTTTTTTTACTTAAAAAAAAAAAAACTTTACTTTTTTAGGGCCTTTACTTAAATCTGAGGTTACTTGTGCCTCCTAAATGTCTCAAACATTGTGAGAATGCCTCCAAGGAAACAGATAACCAATATTGAAATGTCCCAGCCAATAAGGCTGGCTTAATAAAAGCATACAACAAAATTCAAACTGCACTTTATAAACCATTATCAGAAGTGTCTTAAAGCAATATGTTGTGCTACTTTCCTTATATTTGGAAGTCTGGCCTAAGTAAAACGAATGGTATGGATTATTATTGCTGAACTGGGAGTGACAGCAGAAATCAGATGACATAAAACAATTTGGATTTGTCTGAGCCCCTTGAGGTACCACAAGAGGAAGCCTGATAAAGTCAGCAGTTTTCCACTGAGTACGACAAGGATTCAGCTGTCTCCTTCCATCCAGATCACATCTTTACCTTAACATCAAGGACCTGTTGAATAAGATGCTGAATTAAAGCACTGAATGCTTAAGATAAGGCTCTTTGTTGCAAAGAAATTTTCCATGTTGTCTGTATTCACCGTGGCCAAAAAGTTTGGAAAGAAATGATCTGTATCAAAAATAAAATATTGGATGATGCTGCAGGAAGGTTGATCTTTGAAACCTGCTGCAGTATTCCTTGATGACCAATTGTATTTCTTTTACATGAGATCTCACTAATTAATAAATCTGCTGTTCAATTCCACTTAAATCAATGCAGCTATGTTGATATAGGCCAGATGGGAGTTTGGAGTTGCCTTTGCTCAGCTGGTACTTTTGAAATTAATGAGGATGAGAGTAAAATTTCAGACCTACCATGCATGGCAGTTAAGTATTACCAGGAGTTAAGTAGTTTCGTTGTCTGTGGAGGCCATGGGGGAAAACTGGTTGCCAAAATATGGAAAATATGATGGTTGTAAAAGTTTGAATGGCTTAAATGCTTTTCTGCAGAGCATTTTTAACATCTTAAAGTGGTTTATTATTTATGTTTTTCTCTGAAGAGATGAAGGATAAATATTGTTTTATCTTATCTTTTTATGTATTCTGCTGATTTTGCTGCTATCCTAGAGTAGCTGCACACCTTATTTCTAGTTTCTGTGTTTCCAGCCAAAATGAAGCAGACAATATCTCTTTTTTTGTTATTTTCTTATTAGGAAAGAAGCAATTACCCAGAAAATTGACACTCTTAGTACATCTGTCTAGCATTTTTCTTTTTTCTCATACCAAAAGATCTTTTTAAGTGCAGGAGAAGAATAATAATTCTGTGTGTTAAAGCTATGGACACAGACAAGATTTGGTTCTAGTCCTCTCTGTTCCTGAGAATCAACAGGGCTGACATGACTGACTCTGGGTGTCATTTGGGCCAGCAGGAAAGTTGTGACTGTGTTAGCACTTTTCTTACTGTTCCTCTATGGCCTTTTATTCTGTACTGAATTTACATTGATGTATGGTAAGGTATTGAGCTGAAGTAGTTTGTGCCTCTGAACCAAAGGTTTTTATGAGAATATTAGGAAACTTACACTAGTACAGCTTTCTGTATTAATCCTGGCATTCAGTCTTTTCACATGACCAAGTCTGGAAATATAGCTTTTTAAAAATATGCTATTCATCTTAAAAAAAACCAAAAACCCGACTTTTAGTGAAGCACAAATATGTGATGGCCTTGGACAGTAAAAATACCATGGATTATTCAATGACATTTTAAAGGTCTTCTAAATTTTGCTACTAGATCATTATTTGGTCAGGGATTTTTTTCCCCATGATTAGCATCCTGTCTTGTTTTTGTTTCACATTGAGGAACATGAGAAAATGTTTTTACTTCACGTTGAGGAACAATACTGAACACAGAAATTTTTATTGTGTAACCATTTTAGATTCTGTTATGATTTTACAAAGCTCTCATGTGTACATATTATTTCTTTCCTATAATCATGGCTTGGGGCAGTGAATTCAAAAGGTTAATTAGAGATTACATAGAATTTTATTTTATTTTTTTACTGCTTTAATATATTACCCCCTTTGTGTAAGAATGATGTGCTGAGAAGGATGCTTAATATTTTTTTTTTAATCTATATGACTAACAATATAATTTCCTTTTGCAAACATATCACTTTTCTGATCTTTTTGTTCAGAAAAACCTCTGTCCCTTTATTGAGATGACTCATAGGAACTGAATTCAAAATTTTAAGTTATATTTAGGATTGGGAATAGGACCCAAGGCGCCAGACTTTGCTTCTGTTATTTAGACTGTAGCAAGATTCATGAGTGAGTCAAATTATTGTTTTCTTTTGTTAGCAATGAATTTAAAATGCCAGTGTCTTACCTAATAGTCCAAGACTACAGCAAGTCCCAAGTTGTTTCTGCACAAAGTGAAATCATGTTGTCACTTCAGGTTTTTTTCCTTCATGCTTCAGTCCCTTTTCTGGATCTGCTGTTATTTTTCCCCAATCCTTTACTTGTGTGAGAAACAATTAAAATAATTCAGTTTTGTACAATGAACTTCTGATGAATGTTGACCTTTAAACCTTAAAAAGACAATCAGAACATTGAGTGTGAAAGATTACTATTTTAATTATTAAAGCGTCATTTTTTTAGTATAAAACTACTGAAAGATATTTGAAAAGGGGGTTATAAATGGAAAAGAATTCCTGTTATGGAGATCTCATAGACTGGAACAGCAATTTAAGGGGTGTGTTGAAATTTCTAGGGCTGGTGAGAGCTAAGATTCAGCTAAACGAAGCAGCATGAAAGCTGAAATTGGAAGCTTACAAGAGTGGCAAATAAATTGTCTTAATAAGGTCTTTTTCGTATTTAATTTCCTTGATTGTATTGAAATCATAAATAATACAACATGTGTCTGTGGATTACATGTTGCACGAGGGATACCCTGTCAGAATAGATAAGGTTGTAAGCATTGGGATGACTTCCACCCTTTCACTGATACAAATGTAGAGGTAAGGAGAACAGCCTCTTTTTTTTTTTTTCAGTGGGGGTTGTGGCAGGAAATCACGTTAGTCTTGACACACAAAACCCTATACTCAAGGATGTGTTTATGTTTCATATTAATGTGTGTAAAAGCCTTCTTATTTGATTAATTAGAAGATTAATTATTACTTTGTTACCATTAGTCCCAGGGCAAGCATGAATCCCTGGGTTATAGGCATTCAATAAATTGCAAAAAAAAAGTAACCTACATTCTAAAATTTTGCAGTCTGAATATAATATATTGACAATCTTATTATCCAGATTTTGCACATTGAGGTGCCTTTCAGTGGGAAGAGAGTGGCACTTCCAGAGGAGGAACTTGAAGATTACATGGCTAACACTGCTAGGGTAGAAAAGTTGATGCCTTCCTACAGGTTGTCCAGTGGAAATATGGGGCACTTGAATTTATTTCTTGTTCCTCAGGCATTAAAGCCCGGGTGAAAAATCATTGTTTTCTGTCTTGCTAAATAAATTGGAGATTCCAACTTCTGTGGTTACTTCTGAGTGATCTAAATAACAATACTCTTTTCTGTGTAATA
The DNA here is from genome assembly GCA_013400495.1 of Nicator chloris. NCBI lineage: Eukaryota > Metazoa > Chordata > Aves > Passeriformes > Pycnonotidae > Nicator > Nicator chloris. The sequence continues at coordinate 58,285 of WAAE01012376.1, read as the reverse complement.
ATGAGCTTTCTGATGTGAATGCCTTCAGAAAGTAAACATATAATCAATTTTCTCTGCCACTTAACAACTTAAAAAATGCTTTCTTTACTGTTTTTCCTACTAAAACACAATTACACAAAGCTACCTGAAAAATTTATGAGTAGATCCAAAGTAAATAAATTTGATTAAGAATTTCAGTACGTGTTTATGTTTGTTTCGTCATTCATAGAGTAACTTACGATAACTATGCATGAACTAGGATTGCTACTACAGGTTCCAAATTGCAACTAATGAGTTGCTATCGAAATATCCATTATCCATTTTATTTGGTGCTTCAGATCACCAATACTAAATATATTTTTCTGTGAACAAAATTATTCTTAGTCACAAGCTGGTATTTTCATAGATAAATCTGAATGGAAAATGGAGTCAACTGCCTAGTGCCATAATTGTTGTCCAAGAACAGGAAAATAGTTGTTGAGAATAGTCATAAAAGTTGACACACTTTGGCTTGACTCATTTGACCATGTAAGCCTGAATATTTGGTACACTGCAGTCTAGTTTCCACAATACCCTTGAACCAAAAATAGGTAACGAATACACCTCATTCTTCATTCACTCTGTGGGTTTTTTTATCCTGATCTAAATTTAGGCTGTCATCTTTAATAGATTTATTTGTATCAGTTTAAGTGAAAGGCAAATTAGATCCTTTAAATGCATTCCTTGTTGGTTTTTCCCCTCTACTGGAAGAGAGGGAAGAACTTGCATTGCTGTGTTGTTGTGCTTTTCTACTGTTTTATCTCAGTGTTGAAAAGTCCTTTCTGTACCAATTTGAAATTCTTCCTCTACATTTTATTTAAATTGCCACATACACTTGTTAAATAATTCTAGTCTGTTTGGGTTTTGTTCTTTTCTTTTTCTTTCCATGGTGACTGATTGCCATCTGGGGGCTAACATGAGCCCACCGTACTAATTTCACTTATTCTACCCATTAACTGCTATTGTCTCCAGGGTCAGAGACAAATGTATGAATCCACTTTATCTCTCAGCTTACAGAACATTTCATACAGTGAGCCTTGTATTACGAAATGGCTACATCAGCCTCTAATTACTCGGCTCTACCCTGCGTTGAATGCTGGTGTACCTTGAGAAACAGCATGCAAAAGCACATTTGTTTAAGTCCTCAGATGGTTAACATTGTGCATAACCTCCTCACAAATTACAGCCTCAGCTGCAGCACATCCATTAGTCTGGAAGAATGAAGATTCCCAAGCGGCCCTGGTGCCTTTCCCAATTCCCTCGCGACCCACCAATCCTCTCAGCGCTTTCTCTGCATGTGGGGAGTGTTCAGAGCTAATCAGGTCAATGATCATCTCACGGCTCAGGGGACATGACAGGAGCCTATCACAGCACTTACAGCATCTTCCAGACCTGAGCACGCTTGCTGAGAATCTCGTGTTAAGAAACATTGCTTTGGTGCCTCTTCTCTCACTCCCTGCGAGCCTCTGAGGATTTCAGCTGATCTCTCTCTCTCTCCTCTAGACAGTGAGGAGTTCACTGAAAAAAAGGCAGAGCAGCATGCGGCTACCCGGAGGGTGTTGATTGAAACTTAGATTCTCCCCGACCCCTGTTGATTGGACTGATGCTCCAGCAGTACCAGAGAAAAGATTTCAATTAAGGTAAGTGCTGCTTTGTCTGGCTGCCTGCGTCGTGCGGAATTTCGGCATGGAAAGTTGGAACCGAGCGGAGTGCCAGCCTGCACTGCAGCAAGGGAGCCCGCGCCGCGGGAGCGGGCCGGGGGCAGGACCGAGCGTCCCAGCCCGGAACTCCTCTCGGCAGGGATTCCAGTTTTGAGCAGCATCTTATGAACGGCTGCACTTTTCTCCGATCCTGTGATTTTCTGAAGCTTGCAAAACAATTAAAAAAAAAAAAAAAAAAACAAAAAAAAAGAAAAAAAATGTTAGAAGCATGCAGGAGTGTGAGAAGGGAGGAGGAGGAAAGACAAGTGCACTTTCCTCCCTTGTGTATGTATTTGAGGAAGCACAGCAGCTAGAAAGCAAAAGTACATTATGGTAAAACATAATCCTGAATAAGGCGCATCATTCCTTCACCAGCAGGAACTCATAGATGCAGGGCTTCAAAGTCCCACGGCATTTAAATGAGCCAGTAAGGGATTCTTGAAATGTGAGTCAAGAATATGCATGCAGCTTTCCAGGCTACCCTCAGACTGAAGACTGTGACTGGCATGTGGAAGGAATGTTATGTTCGGAGGCTGGTGGGATTTGGATAGTTGCTTTCGTAGGATTAGCATTTCTCGGGTGTGTGTGGGGAGGGGAAAGGGTGAGTAAGGTGCTGTTTCGATACAAGTGGCCAGAAAATTAAATTGGTTGCTCTGGGGTGAGAGTAGTGTTTGACGGAAGAGAGAGAGGATGCATTTTTTCATGGGCTGATAGAAAGTGAGACATATCAAAAGAAATAGACTGAAGCTTGAAGATCTTTATCTGTAAGGAAAAAAGACAGTAGATGAGGGAGGCTGTCTTGAAAGATTAAATAAGTAATAGGAAAATGTCAGAGATTTTTACACAGCCCGGAGTTAGCTAGACTTGTACCTATGGTCTATCGACCCTGAAATGTCTAAAGTGAACTGACTTGGATAGTCTCAGTCATGTCCACACTTGATAACTGTGCTATGAGGGGATGTAATTAACGAGCTTGTAAAGAGGCCAAACTTTTTAATACTGTAAGGGATGAAATTAAGATCTGTCATATTGAAAATGTCAGTTCTCTCTGTTGCCCTTATAAGTTAACACATTTTGTATAAGACTCCATCATAAGAGAAAGAAAACGTTATTGGAAAGTTAAGTGATTTCAAATCTTCATAGCTTCGACAGATGTATAACTTCTAGGCAGTTTGCAAAAGTGTGAATTAATTGCACTGCCTGTTTTCAGGCAATGCTGTTTATTGTTGATAAATATCTCTGTTGTTGGTTATAATTTATTGTTGGAAATACAATTCACAGCACTATATCTGCATTAAAAACTCAGCTAATCAATATGGACATATACCTCTCAAGCCTCTGCCCTGCTCCACTCCTCCTCTCCTCACCACCTGCCCCCGCCCCCCTTGCTCCTAAAAGAAAAGAAAAATAAAAAAGAAAAGGAAGGATTCAGGCAAATGTTGGTTACCTGCAGGTTACTTACGCCATTAGCCTTTTCAGTGAAAAATACCAAGTTGTCTCTATTGCAAAAACATTAGCATAGGAGGAAGTGATCTGAGGTTTTGGGGGGATGTTCAAACAATACTGACAGCTTTAACTGTCTATCTGTATATTCTCCTTCTTAAAAATATTTTGGAAAGTAATATTTTTTATAATGGTGACTCAATATGTCCAATGTTTTCTAGGAAAGGAAGCTGGTTTTGGAAATAGTTACATGCACTGATCCTCATTTTGGTGTAGCATATGGCTCACGTAATTTTTCATGTTATATTTATATGACATTTACTAAATGCCTGGGTGCTTCTTCCACCCAGAGATGCAAGTCTTGACCAGGGTAGGGGTATTTCAAAGCACATATAAGAGTATGCTGTATATGTCTTCACTTTTTTTTCTTTCTCAACTAATCAATGTTTTTTCAGTATAGTATTCATTCATATACATCAGAGTATTCATTATTAAAAAAAATCAAAATACAATAAATTAATGCACTGCAAGGAAAAAAATCAAGGGTAGAACAGTTGTAGTTGGAGACATCCAGGTTACATACAAATAGCAGGAAGTTCTGTTCCAGTCTTTCACAAGGTCTGACTACAAACACTGTTTGACGTGATGGCTTTTTTCTCCTTTTGTTTCACAAAGCTGTCGCTGTAAGTAAAAAAAAGAATAAATAAATCACACTTTCATGGCAATGTGTCTCTGTGTTTCTAAACAAGTCTTACAAATACATCTCTATTATTATTTTACAAGATCACGTGTTCGATCTGCTTGTAAGTAAAGAGCGCTTACTTTCCAGTGTGCCAGCCTCAGAGGTTTTATGACATGAGAGCTTACCTCACACAGAGAAGTGCTTGATTTTCTCATGTTTTGATAAAAAAAGACAATAATTCTATAATTATTTCCTGATCTTTTCCATTGGTGGGTTGTGAGCCTCTTCATGCATAGTTATGATCCTAAAAGTGACCTCAGTAATATGGGAAAGAACATTCCTCTCATTAAACAAATAAATCGGGGCATCTGACTTACTGAAGTTTTCAGACTTCTTAAACACAGGCAGACAGATTACACAGGAAAGCAGTATAGCCTAGTTCCCTCTCTTGGAGTTGTTGGTTTGTTTTGTTTTTTTTTTACTCTAACGCCATATCAAATACTATTAAATATATAGCTATATGCACTGTTGAACTTTATTTCAGATATTCAAGTTCTTTCAATGAGGTCAGTGCTAATTTTTTTTTTTCTCTCAAGCTACATCTCCTTATTACTGACAGCAGAGAACGATTACTATCTGGCCCAGCTCGGTTGAAAATTAGTGTTTGATACTAATGTTTTAATGTTTTATGAGCTTTTTAGGGAGATTCATTAAAATCAGGTTTGGAAATGGGTAAAGGAAAGGGAGCTCTATGAAAACTGACATGTAACCAACCACAGACCAGTGAGGAACTTTAGTCTCACTAAAACATGGATAGTAACATGTGAAAGAGGAAACAATTGTTAATGACTATAGTTCGTAATCCAGATAATGTAAAAGAGATATACTATCCAAAATGAAATATAATTTCAAGACTATGGGGTGACAGTGAGATAGGACAAGCTTCAGGGGTTAATGTGTTTCCACAGTTTCCCTTCTTGAAGATATACAGGGAAATTGCTTTACCTGAAAAGGAGGCTTTTTAACCCTGTGTTATTAACATATTATGGGTTGAGGAACAAACATCAACTTTCCTAGCAAGACCATTGTGTCCCACCAGACTCTTGTTATCTCTCTTTCCTGGACACTTATTCTTGCACCTCAGGGTAGCACCTTCCTCTTTGTATAGTCTCATTTTCTTCCTAATGATATATGTTTATCTTCATTCTTTTCCTCTTAGCATTCCCTAGTTCTTTCCTTTTCTTCACATACCACGATTCTCTTCCTTCCTTTGATGCTGCAGGGACATCCCTTTTCACACTTGGTCCATCTGTGTAAATTTTTCATTTTTAATTGAAACAAAAACCCCACTGAAGACACTTCAGTGCTCACAAGAATGGGACATGTGTGCTCCAACAGCCCTACCATCTCTTGACCCCCTTTTTCTCTAGTTTTTAATTGTTTTTGATTGTACAATTTTCGTGTCTTCATATCTCACTGTACAGCAAATAGCTAGCACAGTAAGAGGTGGTTCTGCTTCCAGCTTTGGAGTCTATGTGTGTGTCTAGACTGCAGAAATAGCCTGCTCTTCACTGGTTTGTGGAAACAGACTGCAAGGTTTAGTTCATCTGCCCCAGGATGACATTGTTTTTGCAAAAGCATACATTACAGTTAAAAAGAAACAGAGATTACAATGTATATATTATGCTTTTAAATGAGTAAACTTTGAGCATGTTTTCAGGGGTTGCTATTTTCAAGCCACTGTGAAAGCTGCACCTCCTGAATGCGTTCTCAGAATTGAATAAGTTGATATAGAGGCTAATCTAGTCTTTGCTAGTACTTTTTCCTGGCTTCCCTTTTTATTGTGGCTTGTCATGGATAAGATAACATAGCATGTTAAAGAATGACTTTCAAGCACTATCTTCTCTTGTATTAACAGAATACAATACTGGGCCTTTCACAAAGGCCCATTTGTTTTGTAGAGGTGTAGCTCATTGAAGGCACTAGGTTTGGCATGTGTCACTGAATATTTGTTCACGTAATTGTTTTGTAGCAAAGCTTTGAGGATACAATGCTCTTTTGGGAAGGAGGAAGCTTCAGTCTGCTTGCCTGTTGAACCTTCAAGCCTGGTGGTTTGAGCGGGGAAAAAAATTTCCAGGTAGAAAAATTCTGCATCAAAATGAAATACAAACCTACCTCGTCATATTGATTACTGGAATTTGTATTTAGCAGAGGTCAAAAACACAGGTTTTACAATGCTAATACTGCAATGGACTGTTTAAGGATTCTCTTCTTCTCGCCACCAGATGGGAACTAAGAGAGTTCACATCATGAGACTTGGTCAGATTACTTTAGGAGAAGCTGTGGTTCCGTTTCTGGCAACTGTATCACTTTAGGTTTGAGGGTGAAGAGTCTTCCTGTACAGATCAGACTTGCTGATGTGCACCAGACAGTTCTGGGCTGGAGTACCATCTTCCTGCTGCAGATGTCTTGGCTGTCAATATTTTTTAAGTCAATGGCTGCATTGGTTGGGATATGTGTAATGTAAGCTTTGTTCACTGTCCTGTGTTGCAGAAGAGTGGGATTTGGGGTCTGTGGGTGCTGAAGTCCGTCTCTGTACTGTTGTACTGAATGGCCCAGACCTGGAACCACAGCTCAGATGCAAACCTTTATGGAGATATTAATAAGAAAAGTAAAGGTCTGAGATTAAAAATAAGAAAGTGTCTAAGCACCTAACTCGCAGTAAAATTCTGTCTACCACATTAGTTTAAAAGTTGTATAATTAGGTACTAGAATTATGTGGTCTGTCAACTTTCAGAGTACAGTATATTTGGAACAGTCTCCAAAACCGATGATAAATACTCAGTTGAATGACTTGGATGGATAGTTTTTGTTTCCACATTTAGGCCAGATTTATTATTCTTTTCATGCATGTATTTGCTCACTGACTGCATTAGTACTTTGTCCAGCACACCAAATACACTTACAAAATACCATGGTGACTGACTTGATTAGTAAAATACTTCAAACTATTTTTTTCCACTAAAGGTAAATAGGTATGCAAACCCATTCCTTTTTCAGAAAACAGACAAGACTTTTGACCATTCTTGATCAACAACGTAGTCTTGCACTGATCCCACTCTTGACCTAGAATCTATAAGCATTAGGAAGGTTCCTGGCTGCTGTTCTCTGAAAGCTGCCAGCAGGTGGCAAGTGTAATTGTAAATTCAGACACAGATTTGCTACACACTTGTCTGTGGCCATTTATTAATTTCACAAAAGTTTTAGTTTCTATATGCAGTTCAAACACTACCCACAGGACTTAGTTTGAACTGGAGACTGAGATTCTGACTTCCTTTCCCTCTTCCTTATTTTTGTTCCGCAGTCCCCTTGAACTATTTATATAGTTAGTTACTTAGTTAGTTATACTGCAGTTTTTCTGTATATGGAGTTGAGGTGATAGTTTAGGCAGCTCTCGTAGAAGCCAGTATGAAGATCACAAAGTATATTTATTAAGAATCTCCTTGACATTCTATCCTCAGGCATACTGGCTCTGTGTGTGTGTGTGTTACACAATTTCAAATATCTGTTTTATACTAAGTTTCATGCATAATCTAAAAAACGACAACAACAAAAAAAGACTCCATTCTATGGTTCATTTTTCCTATTTAAGAAAATGCTGAAAATAAAACCAATATTGTTAAATGGAAAATTTAATTTCAGATTTCTAAGAATACTTGCAGCAGGAAGAAAAGCTAGAAACTAGTATTTCTTTGCTAGATTTTCATTGTCTTGAACAGTCTGAGGAGAATTTTACTCAATACATCTGCTAGGAATTTGATGATGAAGCTATTCTGCCAAATCTGAGTTCATTCAAATTTATTTCAACAAGCTTTCTATAAAAACATTTATAGCTCAAGTAATATTTCATTCATTAAACTGAAGTAATAATTATATAACAAAATGAAAAGCCATTGCCATTCCATTTAGGGGGCTTGTATGTTTGCTTGTTAAATGTCTTTTCAATTCTCTCTAAAATATTAATAGTATTCATGGTACTTGGTTGACATAATTTTAAATATATAACTATATCTCTTAAAAAAGGTTTCATTAACTGTCACAAGGAGCACTTTTTATTCCTTTACTACATAAATAGTAAATAATTTTGGGCATAAGTTCACATACCTGGTGTAGATCTATCTCACTGTAACTCCAAACAGATGTTACAGAAGTCCTGATTTACGCTATTAAAGAAATGAAGGAAAAAAGAAGCCCTATGCCTTTCACTAAAGGTCCTGACTGACGAGCAGACATCTCAGTAGGGCTGTGTTTCATATTTTCATGATGAAAAAACCTATTTTTTTTTTGGTTTATTGTTTTTTGGGGTTTCTTTTCTTTATAAAATCTGACCTCCTAGATAGCGACACTCAGGTTTTCCATAAACCAGAGCGTTTTGTAGTTTGGCCCTTCCTCCTATGAACTGCTACTTGGAGGAGAACGTGTCAAAAAAACAAAGTGAGAAAATGTGATATACCTGGCTTCTGCTTGATGGGTGCGTTTGTCAGAATAAATGCAGAGCATGAGAGGTGGTGCTGGAAAGGTAAGTGCTGATAGAGAAAATACTCAAATTAATTTGCTAATTAAAATGCTTTTTAAAGAGCACCTCTTGCCTCTGATGTTTTTGTGATTCAGTGTAAAAATTGCTATCCCAGTTTTTGGTTGTCACTGCATATAAATCTAATAAAATTTTCAGACACCACCACTTTCTTCTTCATTTGTCCTCATGTCTCCTCACCTCATTCCCAAGCTCCTCTTTTTATTATTATTTGTCTTTTGCTAATGCACAGAATGCATAAGCAACTATTTCAGGTGCATCGATGGACTTCAATTCCACTCTGCATTACCCATCAGATGCAGAACATAGCAATTACCTGTCACTTTCTCACCCTGAGAGCCAAAATGTATCTGTCAAGGATGTATTTTAGTTCCAGCAGCAATGAATGTGAGTAATCCTCGGCTATATGTAAAGATACTACGTATGGCAGGATGGAGCGCAGTCATCAGGGCAAGCAACTGCCTGATTTTAATAGTTAAAGAGAAAAAAACACCAAAAAACAACCAAAAAAAGAAAAAAATAACCCACCCCCCCACCAAAAAAATGACAAACAAAAACCACTGCTAAAAATCCAACCCAAAAAAACCCACAGGAAATATGAGAAAGTAGCCAGTTTGTTTTTTTTTTTTTGTTTGTTTGTCTAGGTTTGGGGTGGAATTATTTTTCTCCAAGCTTGTTACTGAAACTGGATGGGTTTGTTTGTTTGTTTTTTCTGTTTTGTTTTTTTTTGTTGTTGTTGTTGTTTTGTTTTTTTTTTTTTTTTAATTTTGCCTGGAACTGCCTGAAGCATTATCTTCCAACAAACAATGGGCATTTTTTGCAAATGTTTTCTAAAGGTCACTCTTTTTTAATCAACTCATTTATTCTGTAATAATTGTATGACATTTTTTTGCCCTATTTGTGATCAAAGAGCATGAATACTTTAAATAGAAAACTCACACACTTAACTGTCTTTCTGAATGTTGCTTTTACAGTTGTGTGCAGTTCTGGAAGAGGGGTGCTGAACAACCAGAATTACCATTCACTTCTCATTACCTAGGGCCTATACAATCCTTTTTGTGGTACCCACCTAGGGACGCTAATTCAGGTAGAAATAGCAGGATGTTGTGTTTAAATTTTCTCTTGAGTGGAAGGTCTCACAACTGTTTCTAAATATACCCTCTGTCCAGTCAAGATATGAACACAGTTCATGTCCATGTACTTAGTGACAGATGATGATTTTAACTAACTGCTGAGATTTAATAAATCTAACTTGATGTAATCTGACTTATTTGATACAGAGCAGCTGGAGCTGGTTATCATGCACCCTACCTCAGTTGTTTCTATTAGTGAAGGTTCTACCATCCAAAACACAAGTGCATCTACCTGAAATGTTTTGAATGAAGTGTTTAGGTGCATCAGACATTTCTTTTTCTACCAGCTGTTCTTTCAATTCTCTTTGGACAAATACCATGGTAGAGACATAGTTTTATTATCATTTCAAACTATACTTTGGGATGTTTGTGATTATTCTTTGACTGTCTGCCTCTTTGTGCCTTTATGTCTTGTGCAAAAATGATTAAGGCAATAGAGGTCTTGTGTCATTTAAAATTTTAAAGCATACAAGTGCTGGAGGTTATAACTATGTGTGTTGTGTGGCTTACCAGCTCATCTTGTTTTCAAATTTTATTTTGAAGAAAAATGGTCTGATATTACTGATTTCCATAGTTAAACTAGCCATTTTAGGAGTCATTCTTCTAAAGTTTCAGATAGAATATTTCCCCTTCCCCAGTAAAAGTAAACAACCGTATTTGTTTTGGAAAATGTCTCCTTCACACCTCTTTAGTGCTAATCTCCTCAGATAGAAATTGCCTTTCCTGCAAAGAAACAAAACTTGGGTCAAGTGGGTTTCATGGGATATGTAGATATATATATATATGTATTTTAAGTGCACTTCATAAGGCATAAATGTGATGTTTTAAATAGCCTGTCAGGAAAAATAAGTGATTTTTAATGCAGATCTATGAAATAGATGCTCTTTAGTAGCATCAATACCCCTGAAGGCAAACATTTGAAAAGGCAGAGAACACCATAACACTAAGATAAATGTTTGAGTAGAAGGCAAAATGTAATACAAGTAAATAGAGAAACATTTCCAGTCTAAAAAAGAAAGTATTAGTAAACAAAAGTATTGTTCTATTTTTTTAGTTTATTTGTAAATCTCTAATGAGACATTGGGGTTTTTTTAATATTAAGGGTTTTTTCTTTTTCTCTTTAATTACTTTCAAAACAATTTTAAACCTTTATTTTTTTATTCTAAGAATAATTATAATACAGATGAAATACATAGTACATCTTCTTTATTATGGAAAATTCTATTGCTCAGTTACTGAAGCAAAAACACAGACACAGAAATGAAAACTAATTATAAGTAATCATTTTAAGTACCACTTTATAATTCTTTATGAGAATATAATCCCATGCATGTTAGAATTTGATATTATAAAAATGAAAAAATTCTCAAGCTCTCTGTGAAACCAACTGTTATTTGATAATCATTGGCAAGAGTTTTGTAATTGGATAATCTTATTCATCCCTCTTCGAGGCATTAAACCAGGTTTTATGGGAGGTATTGTGAAAGGAGCACTGCTCTGGTACTATAACCTAGCTGTAATTGCATTAAAAAGGTTATCATGTTTACCAACCTCATAACTTAAAGAAGTTTTAGAGTCTGCTCAGTACATTGCCTGGTTAGTTAAAAACCTACAGCAACAGAAGCATCTGGCAAACTCTGGTTTACAGAGCAGGCAAAAAAATTGTTCAGAATAGTCAATCTGGATGGAAAATAAATTTAACTTTCTATTATTTCATCAGGAGCTGGATCAGGCTATGGCTGTGAAGTACACTGGATATGACTGATAGAATTAGAAAATCTGAGTGGGTAGGTTTGTTAAGCACTCATGAGAGCTTTGAAGTTTCATGGAATGTCTAAACAGAGTCTTCGAACTATGAAGTCTTGGTTATTCCTGTACCCTTATGTCTGGGCTTGAAGTGTCTTTCAGTGGCTAGGATGTTGAGTAATAGACAAGTTCCTGCTTCAATCATTAAACCAAAGTGCCAAGTGAGGGACAGCGCAGCACCTCTGACTGAGATTAGGTGAGAATGTGATTACTTATGTGATGCCATCAAGAGTTGCTGAGCTTTTTGTCTTGGACAAATTGAAGTTTATAAGTACTTGTGGCAGGTTGACCTTGGCTGTATGCCAAGTGCCCACCAAATCACACTATTACTCCCCAGCTGGACAGTGAAGAGAAAATAAGATAAAAAAACACTTGTGTGTTGAGATAAGGCAGTTTTACTAAAGCAAAAGTGAAAAATTTCATGTGCACAATCAAAGAAAAAGAAAACGTTTATTCTCTACTTCTTGCCAGCAAGTGATGTTCAGGTCACTTTCCATGCAGTGGTTGCTCTGGAAAGCAAACATTGTTAATAAAAAATGCCCCCGCCCCCTTCCTCCTCCTTTCCTTAGCTTTTATATCTGAGCAGATGTTATATGGTATGGAATATACCTTTGGTTATTTTGGGTCAGCTGGCCTGCTTGTGTGCCATTCCAGGGTCTTGCCTACCCCAGCCCATTGATGTGGGGAATGCTGAGAGACAGCGCTGATGCTGTGCCAGTGCTGCTCAGCAGTACCCAAAACTCTGCTGTGTTATCCACACCTTTCCAGCCTCCAATGCAGAGCACAGCACTGCGAGGGCTGCTGTGGGGAAAGTGAACTCTAACTCAGCTAGACTCAATACACTACTGAAATTATTGTTGTTCTTTGCCAAAATTTCTTTGCCTTTAAATAAATAACTAATAATAATAATAATAATAATTTTAAAAAGGACAAAATTAGTTTGTCTCATTTTCTATACCCATGTTGCTCACAAAGAGGTTTTTGTTCCTAGCTTTTGGAAAGTTCTCCATCTGCCCAACATAGAAGTCAAGAGACTTTTTCGTTTGTTCATTTACCCCAACCCAGCAAGCCAAGGGTAGTGGGTTAATATATTAACCACTGCTTTCTGGAAGTCATGTTTCCCTGAACAGGTCCTTAGCATCATTTTCCCTTTCCTATTCCTAAGGAAGTAATGAGTCACTGTCTCAAGACCTAGCTCAGATTTTTACAAGAGATTTTGTGATCACAAACTGCCATAATGACAGATACTAATCCCAAGGATTATCACAGGCAGAAATAGAAACATTCTTAGTTTGGATTAGGGAATTGGTGGGGGAAGAGGGATTGAGGCTATATATGTTCTTGAATATGGAAGCAGTATATTTATTTTGAATAACGGTGGTAGACAGTAATTACAGCCTTTGCTCATTCTCCTGCCTCAGGGGAACTGAACTGCTGCTGGCTATGGGGAGGCTGAGCTGCTGCTGGCTGATGCCATTTAACACTTAGGGTCCTTTGAAACAGTTTGTGAACTACTTCTCCTTTCTTTTTCTTGTTTCTTTGATTTTCCTGATGAATATGTTCCTGAAACGCCGTTTAAAGCAAGTTCAGATATCTGTGCAACTAATATCTTTTAAACACCTGGAGACCAGCAAACATAAATCTTAACTTCAAGAGAGTCTGTCTTCAACAAATTCCCCCTCCTCTCCACGACAAGTTAACTATAACTTGATTAAACAGCAATGAATACGTACTTATAAATTATGTTTCTTATTAATATTCCTGTGCAGCTATAATGTTTCTTCTCTATTGTTCTCAGTTTTCCTAATGCCAAAGAATGGAAATTTAACTAGTTTTGACTTTTATTATCAGGAACGAGAGTTCCCATTCTGCGTATATGTCAGTAAAAGTGTCTGAGAAAAGGAAGTGGCATTTCTGTGAGCATCCACATACATTAATATCTTGGGTTTGTATATTACTGTCAGATTGAGCATTGTTTAAAGTTAGTGCAATACTCACAACATGAGATGTTGGCATATCCATCCAGTCTTTACACACCTTGTATGCCCCTCAAGCTCTGGTTAGACATTACGTAATGATTTTCAATTTTTAATTGTTCATTTCCTGTTATTTCTTTTCTCTAACATCAGATGATCTGCTATTCTTTCCAAGTTCTACTGTTGCCATTTTCCCAGGACAGGCAGGCTTCCTATTTAAAAGACTCTTCCTTTTCCCCTTGACTATATTCCTTTGCCTAACAGTTGCTCCTCAACACCCACTTTAGAACAGACACCAAGTCAAAGAAATAAAAGAAGATATATCAGATCAGCTCATCCTAAAGATCTTCAGTATCGCACTCCATCAGAATATGTTCATATACTGTTCTTAATTTTTTTGTTTGTTTGGGTTTTTTGTTTGTTTGTTTGTTTTTTTGTTTGTTTTTTGTTTTTTGTTTTTTTGGGGTTTTTTTGTTTGTTTTTTTGTTCTTGTATATGGTTTTTCTTCCTGTGTGGCTATCAAAAAGGTATCCCTATAATGGGTAAATAGAATGAAAGAAATAAATAAAAACAAAACAGTCTAATTGCACACTATAAGTCTTTTAAATCAGGGTGAAAACAGCCCTTTGAAATGTCATTAATATTATCAGCAGAGTATGTTTTTATTACACTGTTTAGAAGGCTGATGGATTTGCAGGACCCAAAGAAAAAAGATCTTTACAGAATAGTCCAAAAGAGAATATAATGGTACAATAGAAGGATTAATCGTGAAAGTAATCATGTTAGTTTTCTAATTATTCAAATCTTAATTACAACTGTGTTGGCCCAATTAGTTCAAAACACAAGGCTAATGTTAGGGTTGGGTGGATACTCAGCATCTGTGCATAAGTAAGAAGCATCTGTTGCCAAATGGTGGAGCGATAGAAATTGTCAACTCACCAGCTGTGAAGTCAACAAAGCTCTTAAAAACTAAATTTGAGCCAACACAATGATTTAGCACCCTTGGGAGTGTGTAAAGCTTGTCACACATGTATACTTTAGCTAGTTGTTGTCACCTAGTGGGACTGAAATCCAGAGAAACTATGCATATTTAAGTCTTCGCCTGCCTGCTTTTTAAACAATGCCCTGCCTGACAGGGATCTGCAGTGGGGAATCTGACAGTGACATTTCTGCCCGTCAGTGCTGCAGTGGTGTTTTGTTGTTTTGTTTTTATTTTCCTTGAACAATCTAGAGAACAAAATATTGCTAAGATGTCCAGAATATGCAGTGCCTTAAGATTTTACAGCATTTTGCAAGTATTACATACAGACAAAAGGATAGAAAATAGTGAAATATTAAGAGGAATATCCTGTTTAAAAAGTGTTGTGTTTTTTTTCCTGGCACCAGTTTTGTAGGAAGATGTGCCCATAATAAATAACCGTTGTACCTTGTACTTTGTTTATTGCTATCAATTCCAGAATAACAAGACTTTTATGATTCTGACTATTGATACTGATCTTAGTAATTTCTAACATTACCTACAGAGACTGAGGATATTAATAGTGTTGCTAACTTTACAATGGTATGTTTAATATTTATGCATTATTAACATTTAATGGTAACGTGTAAACTTTACTGAAAGATAATCAATTGGCAGCAAGAACAAGAGAAGAAGGTGAACATTAAAACCTAAGATGGAATTATATTGAACACTAATGCATTCGCTTATGACCTAGTTCTGAATGTTATGGATCCTTTGTCAGGGACTTCATTTGCATTACTTTCAAGTTTTTATTTATTCACATATCACAAAGTACAGATGGAGGAGTGTTTAGATTCATTGTAGTCTGATAATGTTGTTAATCTACATGAAATACATAGAGTTTGGTATTCTACTGCAGTGCAATAGAAAATGAGCTCAACTTTCAAGATTGCCTTCACAAGAATTTTCAGTTACATTAAAATAAAATTAAACTCAGTTATAGGGCATGGAAAGCATTCTGGGTCCAGGTTTCTACATTTGCAAATTAGGAGGAGAGAAGTGTTTTTGTTTCCTTCCTGTTTGAGCCAATATCCCGTTTAAGATATGGTTTGTGCTTTGATACAGAGCTTTTTGCTTTAAAAAACCAAAAGTCTATGCCAGTATGGCAGTACTTGATCTATCCTATTAAAGCAGCAATCTGGCTGGACCGCAAAAGCCAAGCAACTCAACTACTTGTATAAAAATATCTATAAATTAACACAACTACTTCTGAAGAGATGTAATGAAGTGTAAACTCTTATTGGTTGTAAACTGAGCACTTTGGTGGCTTGGGAAGCATCTTTTAAAACTCACAATTTAGGTGTTTCAACATCTGTATAGTCACAAAACAAATTCAGGAGTTCTTCACATTATACTGAAATTTGTGTATAATTGTGTGTGCAGTGATGTAATGGAACAGAAAGTAGTGCTACATTACACTTAGCTCAGATTAGCTGACCGATTTTTCTTATGATTGTGAGACTTCATCAGATGCTCTTGGAAGATCTAATGCTGCCATCTCCACCAATGAGTCACCACTGCCATGTGTCTGGCTCTGGTATTGCTGTAAATGGGAAGGAGAAGGAACACAGTGAGACATGCAACAATTAATTACATGTGCTCTAGTGCTTTGGATTTCAGCTTCCTGTTGCATTTGTGGCTGTATTTCACCTGCAAAATGTTCTTTCCTTTTAAATCATATTGACAATGTGAATAGCATGTGTATACTTTAGCTAAACAACTTACCAATTCAAGTGGGCTGCCTCAGATGTAAGGCATGAACTCATAAGTGATAAAGCATGGCACTGCTTCAGTAAAATGGAATAAGAAATCATTTTGACAGAGCTTAGATCTGGGTCTGGGCTGTTGAATGGGTTTGGTTGCGAGATTTATTATTTCCCTCCTGCCTGCCCCTTTCCTTTCAAGGTCAATATTCCTTATTTTTTGTAGAGCACATCTTACATGACAGTACAGAAAGAAATGCAACCAGGTTGGTTTAATGCTTTTGGGATCAAAGTGGACTCCTGAATGCAAGGAAACAGCACCTAAGAAATAATGTTCACAGTCACCCCATGAAGACAAACAGCGACTGAACATCAGATGATCAGACTGCATATTTTTACTAGAGGCATGTTATGAAGTATTTTGAAAGCAAATATTTTAGTCTATAAGTAAGGGAAATTCTCTCTTTAACTCAACTGCATGGAATTAAAAGAGAGTGGAAGTACTGTGATCATAGAATATTCTGTTTTGTCTGAAAATCAATTCTTGTTTATTGGGTCTGCAGACATCTTTTAAAATAGCATTTTAGACTAGAAAAATTAGAAATAATACCTTTTTATTTTTATTCACTTCCTATACTATCATTTACTAATGCAGGAAACATTGTAAAAGTGAGGAGCAATTATTTTTTTGAAAATGACTTGACATTTGCCTGTGATAAGAATGGAATTTTAAAATGTCTAATCTACAATATTGCAGATGACTGACTGTAGAGTGTTTGTAAGACTAGATCATCTTTTTTGAAGCTCTCTTGGGTCCTGAAAGAAGCAAAGCTATGCTCCTTTATTCCCAGAGGGAGATAATGCTTCCTTTGCTGCTCTTCCATCCTACAGGCTAAAACAATGGTAAAGCATCAGTCTCATGTAAACTACATTAGAATAATTTTAGCTAACCCTCCCCCCAGTACAACTGCTTGTGATGTATACATTTACATAAATACCACATTTGTGGGTAAAATTGTGGCAAGTTAGAGCTTGTCTCAAAATCAAACTCCTATGTTCAATGGATAGCCACTCTTAAATTTTTCTTTGTTATAAAATACTGAATTTTACCTAAAACTAATGAGGTACAATAGAGTAGACAGACCATTTATTCTGACAGAATCATTTCAGAAAGATGGTATTTCTTTAAATAATTTCTGCCAAAGCCAAAGCATCACTCTCTCATCATTTAATTCATTTATATTCAAATTGTAATTTTTTTGTAGGGCTTTCTTTATGAACACCATTTGGCTTACCTTAGCAGTTGCAGTTTGAAAATGTACCTTGAAACTTCATGCAGCATACAAATTCTTATCAGTATATCATGTCTCAAACATACCAACTAAATCAAGTGACTTCAGTGAGGTTATTCCATAATGTTACAAGTTTCCATAAGAACAGCTAATGTCAATATCTGTGTGGTAGAATCACATTAGCGTTTTCTGCTACTTCAAATTGAATTGTTATGGTAAGGTAAGTGAAAGAAATTATAAAATATCATATGCCTGGGTGTCTAGACATGCTGCTTATTTCTCATAACTAAAAGTTGTTCACTCTGAGGTCAATGACACGTGCTGGGACAATTGCTTGAATAAGTTTTATCAAGTGTACTGAGTTTAAGAGTAGCTACTTAATTTTAAATTATACCATTAAAATGATTATTGGACTTTGATTCAGTGAAACATTTGTAACATTGATTTCAGTGATACTGGATCAAGACCTGATACTCTCACTTTCAAAAAAGAAAGTAAAACCAAGGAGAAGCTGTCTTTGTAGTATATCTTGACATCTCACTCCTTACTATGTTGATCAGTGTCATAATTACTTCTGTGAAGCAAAAGTCATAAAAAATCCAGCTATGAATTCTTGAAAATTTAAAGGTATTAGGCTGTGTACTTTCTTTGTTTATGACAGTTGTCTGGTGTTGTTTTGCAGCTGAGTTTTTCCACTGAAAACCTTGAGTCATCAGCATACTAATACAGAAAGCATACAGTGATAAAGACAGTGTGAAGCTTATAGTGTAAAAGATCATTTTCCTGGGGGGAAAAAAAAATTCTAACTATGGCAGAGACATATGCTTCTAATTTAATTGGTATAGAATATTTTACGTCAATTAACTTCAACTTCTACAATGTGTGATCACTAAGAAGGAACTGTTTTTATGGTGTCCTGCACAAAAGTTCAGCAGCTATTTAATCCTCATGTAATCTGTATTGAAATAGAGAAAGTAGTCAGAAAACAGAGTAGAAGTGAGGAGATGATTTACCCATTAGGCAAGGATGAAGGCAGTGTATGTCATCCTGTATGCCATGCCCCAGCAAAGATCCTTTTTGTGCTATTGCTTTACTGAGCTGAGTTTTTTTCTTCAGAATCCTTCAGGACAGGAAAAAGTCAGACATGAGATAGCATTAATCCAGTTTTACAGAGGAAGAAAATTACAGTGCTTATTCTCTCTGAGACTCATTATATGCCAGAAGACATCTGGAATCAGGCACTATTCTTTCCTGTACAAAAATCAAGGTCTAAATATAGTGTGAAGGACACTGATCATTTTTTTTTAATACTCCGATAATTTTTAATACATTGTCAAGGCTCTCCAACTTCTCTTTACGACTATAACTGCACTAAGTTTAATAATTTGAATTCATTATATGTGAAGCTGTTACTGCAAGAGACCTTTCTTAACATTTTAAGTACTTGTATAAAAATAACATACTGGACATCAATCTGTTTATTCCACAGTTCCTATAAAAATTAATTTTGCAATTTAATGTGAACAAATAGTTTATTGATACTGCAAATCAAATGGTTTATATAATGCTTGTGGTAATCATTGGCCTTTACTTCCTCTGTCTTGTTATTAATACAAGTCCTCATCATTTATATTATCTCTTCAATTTCTAGCTACTCCCCCTACTTGCTTAGAGTAACCTCAGAATAAATTCCAGAGAATTCCTACTGCTATTCTACTTTCCCATGCTCATAAGCATTCTGTTTGACTTGTAAACTGAAGATAAGAACTGTACCATCAGCTGGATTTTTTTTCTGTGTATTTAGGACTAATTCAAGTCCCAGTGATGTGAACCTGAGTTTTCCTATTGACTTCCCAGTGAGGTGGATTAAGCCCTTAGGCAGTGCTTCTAACTCTGGTTCTCTAATGCCTAGGGCAGTAACTAGGAACAACTAAAACGTCTCAGTTATTAAGCATGCTCAACCAACTCAATGAGTATTAACCATACTCAACACCAGAGTTGGATAACTGCAAATGTATCACTAAGGAGGGAAGAGATAGTAATTGCAGCTCATGGTTCCACCTTTCATAATGAAGAAGAAACAAATTCCTAAATTATTATATTGGCAAATAAACTAGCATTACTCATCCTCTATTTTTATATGAAATTCTAGAAAGAAAATTAGGGGTCACCATAATAGAAACACTGAAGTAATGAAAGTACAAACCCATACTCCTTTATACTACTTCAAGTCCTTTTCTTAATTTTAGACCCTCAAAACTTCAAATCCCATAATGTTCCCTTATTTTGATGTAAGAGCAACTTACTGTCATCTTGATAATTCCCATCAGTAATGATGTTCTTCTTGATGAGAATGAGAAGGAAATAGATGAATAAGATTTTTCATGAAATGATTTTGTATGTCACTTCCACACTCACAGCTTAAACTTTGTCTTGTAGGTAGCCAGAAAATGATTCCCACTTAACCACAAGAGCAGAGTTGAAAAGCAAGTAAAAAAAAAAAAAACAAAAAAACAAAACAAATCAAGAAGAGTGTGATAATTTGTTAGTTGTCGGTTGTAGCAGTAAGCAGATGTGAATTTTCTTAATGCATTTAGCTTAAAAATTCCAATCTAAAAGTTGACACCATGGTTCCCCATTCGTTAAGGAATATAAAATAAAGGACTCTGTGAAGTGACAGGCACTAGCTGCATCTGTCAGACAATAGCAATGAAGTTTCAGTATCTTTGTGTACTTTAAAGAGGTATATTTGAAGTACAGTCTGATAACAGAATTCACTCCTTATGTCACACTTAAATTTGCAGGGCCATTGCCAAATGTAAGAACACAGAAACCTGAAGTTTATCCTGTGAAAGTGGTGATGATCCAACTCAGATTTAGAAAGGCAAATAAAGCAGTTATATAAACTGGCCCTCTAATGCCTCTGTAACTTTACTCAAGGCATCTGCTATAGTCCCATGTCTTCTTCAAGAAGCACACAAAGGAAATAAAAAGCTATTATTCACCAGTTAAGTGTTTTGCTAAGGCAAATGCATTAATTGGTTTCCTACATAATCTCAAGGGAGCAGACAGAGGATAAGATCTACAGCCCAAACTTTGATTGGAGAATTCTAGGCTCTCATAAGCAAAACCTGAAGAGACAAAATTAGGTCTCACTCTTTTTGAAACATGTAGTACCATTTGCCTATATAGTTTTGGAACACTTCTTCTGGAAGAGACTAGAAAGAAAAAGTTTTTACCTATGTGAAAAATGCCATATAATTTCTTCCAACTGCCTTATGAAATTCAAAATTTAGGAACTTAAAGCTTTCTGGAGCTTAATGGGGAGTTTCTGTCAAAGGTATCTCAAAATAGGAGAGGCAGGAAGACAGAGATTTTCAGAGATGATGTGCTGCTATGAAAAATATGGACTACACTGCCGACCCTGGCTGAAGATAGTGTTGAGCGTTTGGAATCTAAGCAGGGTCTCTGAGACAAACTTCAAATTGAACCCAAATTTTTAGGTTGGCTGAGTGTTCCACAGTCTTCTGTTTGACTTTTCCAATTCCTGAATTTGGAAGATTTTTTTGGGATAGAAGTGTAGCTGCATAGAAGAGCTAGCCAAGAACTTATCCATGTCTTTCCAAACCAAGACAAAATACATGAGCTTGTAAGAAAAGGAACATTTGCATATGTACCTTAAATGAGAGTGCATTTTTTTTAATTTGATGTGTGTAAGGAAATTCACAAAATACAGGGCTTTTTGAAATAAGTTGACACATTTAACCACCAAAAAGATTCCTGGTGTTACATTTGGTTTCATTAACATTTTAATATCTATGGGTTGCTGGTAATTCATCAACTCTGTCACACAATTTTAAAATTATGATTGTCAAAGGTATTATGTCCTAACACAGACATATGTCAAGAGACAAAACATATTCATGTAGACAAAATATTAAGTGAGACTGCTCTTTAAAAAGACTAACAATTACTTCATTTCAGTTTGCATGAAATATATTGTCTGAGTTTCTTTTTGTCTTTTGTCTTTTCGGGCTTTAAAAAACACTAAACTCTCATGGTGAGAACTGTAGATTTGAGACTACTAAAGAGATTTTTTTCCCAAAATGTGAAAATAAGTAGCATGATATACATCATCTGGCAGGCATCAGGAAAGGATGCAACTAGAAATGATAGAATCAGAATAATTTAGGTTGGAAAAGACCATTGTGATCATCAAGACCAACCACAAACCTTACATTGCCACTAAATCATGGCCCAGAGTGCTACAAGTCTTTTAAACACCTTGTATTAATGATAGTGACTCCATCATTTCCCTGGGTAGCCTGTCCCAGTGCTTGACAGCACTTTCCATGAAGACATTTTTTCCTAATATCCAAACAAGCCCTCTTCTGATACAACTTGAAGCCATTTCCTCTTCCCCTACCACTTGTTATTTGGAAGAAGAGACCAACCCTCAACTCACAAAAACCCCCTTCAGGTAGTTGTAAGGAGTGGTAAGTCCTCCTCTGAGCCTCCTTTTCCTGAGGACAAACAATCCCAGCTCCCTCAGTCACTCCTCACAAGGTTTGTGTTCCCTTCCCCAGCTCCGTTGCCCTTCTCTGGACATGCTCCAACACCTCAAGGTCTTTCTTGCTGTGAGGGTCCCAGAACTGTTACTTTGCTGAATACAGGGGGACACTCCCTGCCCTTGTCCTGCTGGCCACACTATTGCTGATACAGCCCAGGTTGCCAGTGGCCTTCTTGGCCTCCTGGGCACAGCTGGATCATGCTCACCTTGTGGTCAACCAGCACTTCCAGGTACTTTCCTTCTGGGTTGCTTTCCAGCCCCTCTGCCCCCAGCCTGCAGTGCTGCAGGGAATTGTTGTGACCCAAGTGAAGACCCTGCACTTGGCCTTGTTGAACCTCTTACAAGTGGCCGTGTCTCAATGATCCAGCCTATCCAGATCCCTCTGCAGAGCACTCCAGCAGATCAACACTGCTGCCCAAATTGGTGTCAGCTGCAAATGACTGAGGGTGCACTCAATCCCCTCGTCCATGTTCTCAGTGAAGATATTAAACAGGACTAACCCCAAAACTGAGCCCTCAGGAACCCCACTGGTGATCTGACCACTAGCTGGATGTAAACCCATTCATGAGAATTTTTCAAGCTCAGCCATCCACCCAATTTTCTACCTAGCAAACTGTGGACCTGTCCAAGTCTTGAGTAGCCCGTTTCTCCAGGAGAATGCTGTGGGAGACAGTGTCAAAGGATTTACTAAAGTCCAAGTAGCAAACATCTAGAGCCTTGCCCTCATCCATCAAGGGTGTTGAATTGCCATGGAAAGGAGATCTGTTTGGTCAAGCAGGGCCTGCCTATTCTAAACGCATACTTACTAGGCCTGAACATCTGGTTGTTCTGGACATGCTAAGTGATAATGTTTAAGATGATCTGCTCCATTCCTTTTAGTGACACTGAAGTCATACTGACAGGTCTATAGTTCCCCAGATCCTCCTTCCAGCCCTTTTTTATAGATGGGCATCACAGTGGCCAAACTGCAGTCCACTGGGACCTCCCCAGTTAACCAAGACAATGATGGAAAATGGTTTGGTGAGCACTTCTGCCAGCTTCTTAAGTATCCTTGGGTGGATTCCACCCAATCCTTTAGACCTGTGTGTGACTAAGTGGTATAGCAGGTCACTGATCATTTCCCCACCTGTTATGGGGACTTCATTCTGCTTCCCATGCCTGTTTTCCAGCTCAGAGGACGGGGTACCTGGAGAACAACTGGTCTTACCATAAAAACTGAGGCAAAGAAATACCATTAAGTACTTCTCAGACATTTACTCATCTTTTGTCATTATATTTCATCTTCCATCCAATAAAAAATGGATATTTTCTCTCTTTTTGTTGCTGATGCATTGATAGAAACATTTTTAACTGTCTTTTTTAGCAGTAGCCAGATTTAAGTTCTGGGTGGGTTTTGACTCTTCTAATTTTCTCCCTGAACAACCTCACAATATCCTTTTAGTCCTTCAGAATTACCTGTCCCTTTTTCAAAGGTCATAAACCTAAAATTTTGCACATTCACATATAGTTAATCAAGAGCCATGGTAAGCAGTTGCCTGGATCAGCAGCTTCTATCAGAGGTATGATAGGCGTTGGTAGTAATTAAGCTACAGTTCACTGTGAAACTTTATTATTTTGTGATGGAAGATTGTGATTTCATTTAGTATCAACAAATCTTTGTGTTGGTATGATTGTGTGTGTGTAACTGCTTGAATAGCAAATGCAATTACCATCTATTGGTGTACAGATTGGAAAGTAGTAATTCATTAGAATTGAGAAATCATGGATCGCTAAGACTTGAAACTGTTGTCATGTAAATTTTTATTTTCCTTTTCATCAGAAGATATTTCTTCATTCATCCATATTCCCTTTAAACGAAATGCCTGCAGGTTTTTTCATATCTGAAATTCCTGGAGTTATTTTCATAGTTGTTCATAAACTACTACTTCTGCTTGGTGTTTATAAGATATTAAGGTTCTTTAACCAAAAAGACTTCCAAGCCTATTTAAGCATGTAACTAGTACTGATGAGTACAGTAAGTCTACTGACATGCTTAATTTAAAGCCACACAAAAGTGATTTGTTAGTAAAAAGTATGTAAGTATATGGAGCTTTGCAGTTTTCCAGTTCACAATTTCAGTATGAAACTGCTCTGAAAAACATGTATTGTCTGTTAACAGAGAAAGAAAGAAAAGGTATAAAAATATTTCCTTTTCTGCCTTGTGCCATTACAATATGACTCCAATAGGTGATGAGTAGCTGCACCTTTCTCTAAAGTCTGTTTTGTAACTCTAAGCACTATATACCTCTTTGTATCAATGCTTTACTTTACTGGTTTTGGCCTTTTCATCTCAAAAGTTATTGTAAATTTAGCCTGTGAAAAATAGTTGCAAAATTTCAAGACAAAATTGGCCAAAGTTGTAAATCAAAGATTGCTCTGATTTCTGATATTTTAAATTATTTTCAATAGAAAGGAGCAATTGGGAAATGATATGCAGAATTTCATGCAAAATTTTGCCTAAGAATTCAGACGGTTATTTTTTTACCAATCTAACTCCATTTAACCTTATTTATTCAAGACCATAACAAATCGCTGTACCCAAATGCATTGCCAGGCTGAATGAGAAGTTATGATTTTTTCTGTACACTGGAGAAAAATTCCTACTTTTGTGATTTTTGAGGGACATATTAGTTACTCAGTAATAGGTTTCTGGAAATGGTTAAAAAGGATCTAGGACACAAAAGGCCTTCATCTCTTTTTTCCCATTAACATTGGGAAGTGTTCTTTTCGCTCTGTGCCGTGTGGTAGCCCATCTGTGACCCTCAAGTCTTTCCCAGGCCCTCATGCCCTGCTTTAAATTTCAGTAGACATTGATTTTTGTAGAGGTGACTCCAGCTACCTAAAGCCAAAGTCCTAAATTTCAACTTTATTTACAAGCATACATAGAGAGGAAGGGAAGGGAAGGGAAAGATCTTTTGCATCAGGTATGAGAACTGTTCTGTCGATTCTTTCATGTATGGCTGAATTATCTACATAAGCTATGGTGATTAAGGCATCTATATAAATTGATGGAAAAGGAAAATGAGTCTCTTCACAGGATTTATGAAAATAAAATCATTAGTTTTTCCCTGATGTGAATTCTCCTTGGAGAGGCTGCAAATATTTATGAAGTTTTTTGGGTGCCATGTTTTACACTCAGTGAGTATTTTTTTTTCTCATTAAGTTTTTGACATTGAATTCCTTGTTAATTTTAAGACACAGTTGAATTTTACTAAAATAACTTTTTTTTACATTTTTAATTATTTTTAAATTCATTTTTGTTTTCATCAAGCAACTGAACTACTTTTATTCTCTAAATATTTTGATGTAATTATGGCTTAATTTAATTACAGAGGGATGGTCACAACCGTAAGGTATTTAGAGAGTAGTGTAAATAAAACAGATGAAGAGGAAAGTACAGGTAAAATTTAATGGATTATTACCCATGTGTATTTTATAAAAAACTTTTTTTTTAAGTCTTTGTTACAAGAGGAATTTAAGAACTGAATAAACCCTCAAAAGGTTCATAAAGATTTAGAACAAATAATTTACTGACCACATAAAGACCTTCTTGTTAAGAGCTTTTGAAAGGCATAAAAAGAAAAAGTACATTTGAATTCTTTGTATGAAGTGAGAGAGCACAATCCAAATCAAGTTCTTTAGAAAGCAGCATTTTTTTTAGCACTGACTACTGGATTTCATTCAAACTGCCCCCTCTACAGTAAAGTACCATCTTTTAGATTTATTCTGTAGCAAATATACAATACTAGGAGAGGGAATTTTACTGATATCTTTCTCTCTTAACAGTTGCACACAATACAGGAGAACACTAGAAAGAAAATACTCAGTTCTATGTGTAGAATTTTCTGCTTAATAGTTCCATGATTACACACCTGATCAGCAAACATTGAAAGTTCCCGTGGAGGTTTCTGTCCACCTTTACTTATGCTGAACAGAATAGGAACTTTGTTTATACCTTTCAGTAGTGCTAAATCCTCCAATAGCTCAACTAAAAGATGATGGTAAGGTAATTCACCCTGGGAATTACTGAGGTATTAGAGAGATTAGGTAATTTAATCTAGGAGCTGTTGCTGGCTGTGAAGTTTTCACTCCAGTGAGGTTTCATTTTAATGTGTTTTCTTAGAGGTCTGTTTTAACTGCCCAGAGAACTAAACATGATGAGATTCCTTTCAGTGACTACAGAGGTACCATGTAAATAAATAAAATTTGAGGATTCAGCTCAAATGCCATAGTATTTATCTTGGATACTACACTTCTAAATTGGAAAGATTGCTGGAATGTTGTATAGATGTGCTGAGTTTGATGTGGAACAAAAATTGGCCTGGAGAAGAGAACAAAATAATATTAGAAATTACTTTGAGACCATGAGGTTAATTTATTTGTGCATATATTTTATTTGGGAATTATCATAGATAGAGTTGATATAACTTTCCAAATATGTAACATGATATCCAGCTGGGATCAGTTTAAGATTTGACAGTTTGAGTTTATTCCCAGTTAAGATAAACTATGGAGTCTTTTTAGTAACTACACACTGCAGCTTGCTTTCCCTCAGATGCTAAGACTCATGGAAATAAGTCATTATCTTATGAATATTACATGAATTTAGGTAGCAGCAAAATATTATTCACTTAGAAAATGCCTATAACAATCTTTTATTTTCATACTTTTGTACCTCTGCAATAAAAATAATGTGGTAATAATTTACCAAGCATCATTTCTGATAAAAATGTTTAACTCCACTCTCCAGTTTTCTCTTCTCTATCCATACTTTGCAATATGTTTTCCAATTAGTTAATCCAAACCGATATCACAGACACATTTCTCTTATTACTTGCATTTAAATTTTAATGTCAATATCAGTATTGACTTCCAAAAACTGTTTTCACTTGAAGAAATCAGTGATCCAACATGTTGCCTGCCTTAAAAACATTTACTCTTTACCAAGATGAAAAAGGTACCCCAGTAGTGTATTTCTCTTTCTCATCTCATTTATTATGGTGGAATGCATATTTGGAATAAATAAATAAGTAAATAAAGTTTTTTATATATTAGAGGAAAATGCACCCCCTTTTGAAAGCCATGTGTTAATTGTCTTTACAAAGTGTTTTTTTGTCACATACTGATGATTCCTTTCATAAATTCTCTAAAATTGTAGATCTCCAAGTGTTTGGCAATTTATATGTACGCAGCACAGAGCAAATGTCTACATGTGCATTTACACCATTTCTCTCTCTCCTCTTCCCCATTAAGATATTGAGAATGATGCAACATATTAGAATGAAATAATCCCGTTTTCTGGGTGGTCACCTTACTTTTCCATGGGTCGTACTAAAAATAGCATCTCTTGAAACTGATGCATTGTGTATCTATGTCAGTTTCTGGTTATATTCTCCTGGCCCCATGCTGAGCTCAGTAGGAAAAGCTCTGTGTTCTTTGTGGAAATAAGGCAGGAAAAACAGAACCTGAGGATGTCTTTAGAACTTTTTATATATTTTCCGTTGATTCTGTGTGTTTCAGACTGGCTACTTATGGGAGGTAGTACAAGGTTACACTGGAACTTTATTTAGGATCATATTTACAAGTTACTCATGGCTTCTCACAGAGCCTCATAAAGCACAATAGCTAAAACCTCTTAGAAACTAAAAGTTACATTTGTCAAATAGAGTGTTTGAGGACTGATAATGTGAAACGTTGAAGGAAAGAATAACAAAATTACCTAATGACAACTATGGATCATCACCTTCCAAATGGAACTGCAACAGTGGTCTCTTTTATAGGTACATTTATACAGGTGCAGTTTCTTGTCCTTTACACACGTGCATATGCCTTCAGTTTGGGGACATCTTGTATTTTCTCTTGCAGGAGGTGGGGAAGCTACTATAGTTATCTGTCTGTGCATTTTTCTCATGAAACAAACAATGCCTTCACAGTTTTGTGTCTCTAAAACCAGTATGATCTCCAAAAATGGCATTGATGAGAGTTAGGAAAATGATTACCAGTAAAAGATGAAGCAGTATAAAGATAGTGTATTTGACATAAAAGTTGCCTTTTGTTTTTGAGACTGAAAGTAATTTTCAAATGAGGGGCAGAGTATCATAAGTTTTTCTCTGAGCAGGTCTTTGGTCTCACCTTGTATTTTGTGTTTTAGTGGGTTTTTTTGTTTTTTTTTTTTTTGTGTAATGCATTTAAATAATTTTTTCTTACTGCTTGTTTTGTTTGAATAAACATGTTTATTGAGCTTATGAGGTTGTTGTGAGGTTAGGAGGTAATACAGATTTTGAAGATTCACTAGGAACATAAGTTTACTGACCTGTGTTTAATGATCAAGAGCAATGATTTATTATAACAGACCTCAATGATGGCTGTTAAGGGTTTTTAATGGTAGGGATTAAATGCAAAATCATGCTTCTGGCATTCAACAGTCACTCTCTGTCCTGGTTTGCTTTTACGAGGTCACTCAACATTGCTGTGGCTCCTCTTCTTACTGGGACAAAGTACCCTGAGAATATTATTCCTGACTAATCTTCTGACATTCTTATGTTTCAAACATTCTCAGCATACACAGGCACTCCTGGAATATGGAGTGAAACCCTCAAAACATGTTGACTCACCAACCACACATCATGCTGCAAAATTATGCATTAGCTACACTTATTGGTCTCATCTAAACAAATTAAGGGGTCTGAGCTCTCATCTATAGGCTAGTTCTCATTAATGCTAATAGAGGCTATGTGCATACATGGATGGGAGAACACACCTCTGAGGCTAACTGTACAGTTTCAGTTTGGTTTATTTCTGCAACAGCCATGAAACGTTCAGTGTTAAGTATTTTAATAATTTAGAGAAAGTTCAAAGGGGAGAAACTCAATACTGTACCTTTTCTTGTTACCTTACTGTGGTAAATAAATAATACAATACACCTCATCTCTGTAAGCTGGGGAGCAAGTAGTTCTTTTTACCTGATACTGGCTTATAATAGTGCCTGCTAGCAAATTCAGATTTATATGCCTGTGTTTTCAGGCAGAAATAAAGAAAAAACCCAAAATTGTTTATGCTAAAAAGTTTCATCCTCTCAAAACACTGAAACATTGATGTATATTTTTTTACAACATGGTTATTGAACTTTTTAGAGAGATGCCTCTGCCCAAATTAAGGTGCAAACAAGACTATATCCTGAAGTGAAAAGTATGGATGTTATTTAACAGAAAATATGAGGAAGAGAGAGAGTGAGATATAAAGAAAGAGGGGGGTGGGAAAAGAGAGGGGGGTGAAAAGGAGACTGACAGAGACAGATTAAGTGGAAAATATCACGACTCCCATTGATCCTCTTCTCCCAGTCTTCTGGGTGGTGATGGTCGTACAAAACATAGAGTTCAGTGGATTAATATAGGTTTAGAGCAGGTGGGAATGTCCAGGTACCCTCCCTGGCGGGGGTCAGGGGGCAAGTCTGACAACAGATTGTGGATCTGCAGCATCACTTTGCATGATGTGCAGTGCTCTGGTTCAAGGCCTCAGCAATGATTCTGGGGAGAAGTCTGGGGATTTTTTGGTGGGCTATGACACCTCTTCAGCTGTCTCTCAAGTGAATGTCCCATGGATTTGGCCTTCCTGGGGCGGGAGGGTTTACAACTGAGAGCATTTGTGTGAGGGAGGGTGGGTGTTCACTGCCACTCACCAGAGGTTATGCCACATATCCAAAAACCCTCTCCCCATACTCCCTGCCCCCAAAGCCAGCCAAAGCTGATTTTCAGAGCAGTGCTGGATTTGGATCTCAATACATTCTTCTCCCTCAGCCTTATTTACTTCTCCCTAAATCTGAGATAAGTGGACAATAGTGTCACCTTTATCTTATCTCAAGTTCCATTAGGCAGTTTAACTCACAGTCTAAAGTTCCAGTCCAGAGGTATATTCAGGGATGGGTGGGCTTTGGCGGTCACACCTTCTTTATGCAATTTTATCATAATGGCCAAAAGGTCCTTCATTATAATGTTTAAGACATTAACAGTAATTAAAGTCTCTCACAGTAATAAATCTCTTAATGCCATCTTCATAATTTTACAAATTGTAAATACCATTTTCTGTATTTGAGCATGTTCTTGTGCTACATACAGCGTATCAGCCGTAATGTCATCTAAAGGATTCCCATGATTTAGTCCTTTCATGTTCAGTTAAGTGTTCTCAGAACATATTCTGCCAAAACATTTTAAATATTTGAATAATACTGTAAAAATACTGTTGTGCATATGTTATCAGACAGTAGGAGATTAAATAGCATTCTTTGTGTCTGAGCTACACTGGGATAGAAGACATGCACATTACAAGGTCTGGTGCCTTGGGAGTTTGTTCTCTGCATACAAGGGCTTTAAAACAAGTCCCACTGAAAGTCTGGTTTGAATGTTTTAATTGTGAGAATTGCCAAGTGAAAATTAATTGATCCATGATTAGTAAAGCACACCAATCACAGTTTTGGCAATGCTTACACCTTTAACTGCCTTCATAAAGCTCAGAATTTATTCTGGGCTGTAAATTCCTTGATGCAAGACTGCAAAAACTGACCACATACATCTCTTTTCTTCACAATTTGAAGGGTCTTTCTGTGTACTACCAATTATCTAAGCCTAGATTCTAGCGGAAAGCTAAGTCACTGGATATGATGGGGGATTGTAAAATTGAGTATTTGAGATAATTGTCACAGGTGAGGTAGACACAGGAACAGAACCACGCTGCTTAGTGACATATAATGTAAAAGGTGTTTGTAAGTAGAATTGGACCACCATGCAAGGATGTCTTCCATGAAGGGCTGTTGTTATCGCTGCTTGTTGCTTTCTAACACAGCTGACTGGTCTAAGTAACCAATCTTTTCATTGGTGACATCACCATTTCCTTTTTCTTTCTCCATAGCTATGGTCACCTGGACATTGATACCTAGGTTACTATCACCTCCCGGCTTCCTACTCCAAAATGTCTTACCTGGGCAAAAATTTGTTATGAGTTCATCATCTTTGTTTCTTTTCTGTGCATACCTAATCATTAGAGCAGGTCAGGTGTAGCCCAGAGCTTTGAGAGAAGCCTGTCCATAGAAGCTGTTTGTGCTTGGTTTGCTTTTATAGCACATACCAGAGTCACGTAACAGTTCAGGCTGGTCACTAGACAAATTCAGTCAAGATCTCAGCCATTTCAGTGGTGTTGTGGTGGTTTAACACCAGGTGGAAATTAAATTAGAAATAAGCCACTCGCCTTCCCCTTGCCCCTTCCAAAGCAAGAGGGACAAAGGGTTGAGATAACATTTTACTGAAAACAAAAAGCAATGGAATAAGAAATGCACAGTAACAGCAGCAATAGCTTTAAGAAAAGTAGTTCTGTCTGGCCGCTGGGACACATGGTGGCTGTTCCTGTGCTGCTGGCCCTGTCCCCAAGCCCAAGACAATGGAAAACGATGACGGCCAAACCCCTGCAAGCCGTACCCTCTGTGTCATGCCTTGCCACTGCTCTGCTGCACCGGGGTTCAGGCTCCACTGGGGCTGTCCTTCCCCACAGCGCTGGCTCTGCTGGGCTCAGCCGCACTGGGCGCTTTTCCACAGCACATCCCACAGCCCGTATGTCTTGGAGGAATGGGAGGGCATGGATGGAGGCAGCAGAGGACAGGGGCTGCAGGGCTGATACTGACAACCTTCCCACTGGAGAGAGGGAAGCAAAATGGCAGAATTTCCAGGGTGTGCTCACCTTTTCTTCCCCCCTCTCTTCAACCAGGCCAGGTGTTTTCAGATAGGTTTTACCTTTTGGCAAGAGGTTTTACCCTTTGAAAATTACCATACTTTGTGAACTTGGTCTGAACTTGCTGATGATGGGGGGAGACTTTACATCTGTTTCTGATCAGAAAGATGCACAATGAAGAGATACTTCTTCACTTGCCTGCTTCTTTTAACTTAGCCCAGCTTGTAACTTGAAACAATATAATTTCTTACACACCAGAGTCATAAAGACAATTTTGAAAGGCTTGGGATTTTGAGTTCTTAATTAACGTGAAGAACAGAGTTTGGGTTTTTTTTGTCTTACATTAATCTACAAAGGCATCAACTTCCATGAATTAACAGAAGTGATAATGTGTTTGAGTAGAAGTGGAAGCTTTGAAGCAGAGTTCTGTTCTGCACAGTGCTTCATGGTTGCTGGAGGAGGTCACTGTCAATCTTAATAATTCTAAAAACTGAAATTAAAATCTTTGTGCAGTAAGAGGCGAATAATGCAGATTCAAAACATAGTAAATAATTGGTTCCATAGTACATAATCCAAAAATAAAGCAGTTACTTTTCTATAGAAGTTTAGGATGTGTTCTGCCAGAGGAAAGACAAAGAAAAATCTACTACTTTGATGGAATGTTGGAAAATATTTTAGTGAGGAAAAAAAAAAAAAGGAGTAAAATTGCAGGTTTTGTAATGTGTGTTTCTTGCAAATGTGTCAGACCTAGTTGCAGCTTAGACCAGAGATCTTTGAAGCAATTCAGGTTTACCAAGAACTAGAATGGTAAGAGAAAGAGAAAGAGATTGTTTGTTTTACAAGGTCAGCCAGTCCCTGACTTTTGTGGCTGAGGAAGGAGGTTACCAAAGTAGCTAAGGCTCAAAAATTAAAACCAAGATTAACTACTTAAGATGAAGAAGAGACACTAAGTACTTCCATTTGCTTTATGAATGTGTTCCGTGGTGCTAAACTCCCATATGTGGGACATGCCATCTTCTGTCTCAGGGACATCTCAGGAGCATTCATCTGATTGAACATTTTTGTTAAAATGTTAAATCAGGTGAATGTTTATAGGGTCAATTTTGTTTTTGTCAACATATTCCCTCACTTCCTACATCTGGGCTGGTTTTAGGTAAATCCAGCTCTTTGCTATCATATTCCTGAAGGTTGTTTCTAGCCAGCCTCTGCAGATTTCCACATATGATTACAGAAAGAGTATAGTAGATCTGGTTTTGTCTGGGAATTACAGGGCAGAAGAGAATTAAAGCTGAGTTAGGCTGTAAATACACATAGAAGTCCTTTTCTGATGCTGAAAAAAACAAACCAAGGAAAAAGCCCAAACAAAACAAATGAAAATGAGCATAATGGTTTCTTTTTCCTTTGCATTATACATTCTTTTTCTCATATTCTTACTCTTTTCTCTAATATTTGTCTATATACTGTGGAAACCTGTCTTCCAGGAATTTATGTCAGGCAAAACTGTGAGCATGCTGTAGATTCTAGAGGAATTAATTCCTATCCAACTATTCATATAATTTAGTAAAACTACTTCACTTAATCTTATCTCTTACAACAAATATGCATGCTTCATTAATTGACCAAAATAAAGTAGTGGCAGAAATGTAGCTTTTGCAATTTTCCTTTAATAAGGAGAAAACAAGGACAAACAAAAACAGAATGAGAGAAGCTCGTGTGGGAGATTGTAAATTGATTTTCTTTTGAGATAGAACATAAGGGTTCTATTTCTGTTCAGTGCTGGCTTATTTGACTATTTGTGCTGGTTCAAGAAGCTGCTGCTAACAAGATGAGTTACAGAATGTTTTGTAGTCATTCTTGTGCATCCACAGTGATGTGAGATGTCATTGAAGAATATGAAAAATTCAAGAATACAACTTGTATGGTTAGCTTTGTTAAAATGAAGGTGGATATATAGATCAATGTGAAGACTTGTGAGAGACTTAATAATTTGCTTATACTTTTAAATGAGAGAAAGACCTTAGAATGTCAAGAGAGAGGTTTTTCAGGCTGGGCTATATTTTAACTCTTTTTTCTCTGGTTTATATTGTATGTAATTGTTTAGGTTAAGTGGAAATTTTATCATTTCCTAATCTTACACTAATCCTATAATTACCATTTTGTAATCCAATCCATAAATTCCTTCTGATCAAACAGAAGAAGACAAGCTTCAGTCTCCTTTCTACGTTTTTGTACAAGTAATACAAAAAATACATAGAAGAATACAAGAATACATAGAATACATAGAATACAAGAAGTTCATACAAACTTCTTTTGTGGAATTAGATCATTTTTTTATAGTACTTCTGAGGATGTCATTTTTCATACACTGTAAGCCCGCTTTTTCCTCTCAGTTATGCTTAGGCAAAGCAAGTTTTTCATAGATGTGGTTAAGGTTAGAGGTGTTCATTAGCAGCTGAATTTCCTGCTGCTTCACTGATGGAAATAGGATGAGCTTTTTAAATGGTAAGGTTATTTTTCATTCAGTATTATTCCCTTCGTTCCTTATATTAAAAAAAAAATAAAATCCCACAAAAGTACCACTGAAGAGAATAATTCAGCCTCTGATTGGCACACAGTCTAGGAGCCAATATACCTTTCTTCTTAATCTAAAAGGTTCTTTATTGTAAAGGTGTGATTTGTCATACCCAGTCCTTTTTAAGTAATACAATTTCGACTGCCTACATTTTGGTACTTAAGTATTTATAAATGAGGTAGTCAATAATTTTGTTCTTTACTGTGCCATTTGAAAAAGGTGGACAAGACAACTTTTGTGTACTGGAATGTTTTATGAAGTTTTAAAGGGAATGTGAAACCTTCACTCAAAGTTCAAAGCTATATTATGTTATAATGAATATGAATTTTTGAAAGAGATAATAAAGAATCTCCACAATAACATCATGGGCAATTTCATAGATTCGTAATTGAGTCTTTGGTTCAAATAGCTAAATTCTAGCTTTAAATTATGTTGATGGATTATCAGAAAAATGAAGCAATCAGTGCCTGAAAATTTCTACTTCTGTGGGATTTTTTTTCCCCCTGGTTCAAGAAGGAGAGAAAAGAAGAGAAATGTTTTCACTTTTCATCAGCTATTGCCTAGGATTGTTTTGGTTTCTTAGAAAATGCAAAAAACTTGCAATTAATTTTTTACAAATTGTTGCTATTGTTTGATTGTATAAATGTAATGACTTATTTGAAGTGATGTGCCACAAGTGAGTGTCTTAGGTCACTCAAGGATAGTGGCCAAAACAAGTTTAGAGCTAAAGTGAAAACATGACAGTTGGCAAGGTTCGCTCTACTACTTATTAAATTGTTGAAGTGCACAGAAAAATCTGTTTAAAATCTAAAATTAACCAGAAATAATCTATATGGAGGCTTGGGATGGAAAAAAGGGTATGAATAAGAAATTATAAGGATAAAAAAGAATAAGGGAAATTCTCCTGTTGAGTCATTATGTTGAGAGTGGATGCCCTTGCCAAATTTAGCCCCAGACTTGACAAATGGTTCAGGCCTGGAGGTTTTAAGAACACATAAGCTTTACAGCACTTAATTGATAGCCTAATTTAAACAATTTACCAAAGATTCTATCAAATTTGCAATAGCATTATAATAAGTCACTTCTAGGCCTTACTTATGAATTGAATATAAGAATCTAAGAGAGCGCCATTCGCAGTACATTCGCTGTGTCCTGTTCACGCTCTACACACACAGAACTAAAGGAGGATGTACGAGGCTCATACCTGTGAAAAGTTCCCAATGAATTCAGCCAAGTACTTGTGTTGGCTGCCTTTGCATATGCTCAGTTGTCAAAGGGTTGAGTCTTGAGGAGTGGGGGTATCAGCCCAGGCTCTGTCACCATCGGTGGGTGATCCTGCAGGCATAGCAAAGGAGACTTTGCTGGTGCTGAGAGGCATCCCGCTCAGAGGGAGAGAGATTGCTGGTCACAGCCTGCTGTGGTGCAGGAGAGCTCAAAGGGCCTCACTTAGGACTGCTGTTTATAGGGCCACAAGCAACGGCAGCAGCATTATCTATCAAATCAATAAATAAAACCTGGAGAGATCTGAGTAGGAGTGTGGCCATACAACTCCACAGGATGTTTCTCTGGTGGTCTGAAAGTGTCTGAAAGGCCTCACTCTCCAGGCCTGCTGTGCCTTTGTCATCAGCTGCTGCTCCTGCCGTCACAGGAGTCTGACTTGTTCCCTATGGGAGTAGAGCTGTGGCAGGTTTGTGCTTTTGGAGCATCATCCTGCTCCTCGAGTGTACCCCTCTGTGCTAGGTCTGGGGCTGCCTCAGGCCAGTGGGACTGCTCCTGTGCCTGAAGTAGGGGCTGACACAGAAGCACATTGCTGAATTAGAGGCTTAGCATGCTGACTGATGTCCGTTCATCATAACTACATCCTACAAAGCTTTCTCTGTCACTTGCAGTTTGTTAATTCATTACTGTAGTCCTCTACCAGTGTTCCAAACATCTGTTATACCTTATATTTCAGTGATGGAAGTATGTGTCTGAAGAGTGATAACATTAAGAATGGCCAGTTTCTTGGGACATAGATGCCATAGATCAAAGCTGAGCTTTCACTGCAAATCTAAGGGAAATTAAATTTTCAATGACTTATTGCTCTGTTTTCAACTCCAAATACTCAAGCAGGATTTCAATTTAATCTTTTCCAGCATTCATGCAGTCAAATGATTGCATAATACAAGAGCACAAATTTAATCTCTAGAAAAGATTTTTGTTATTATGTGGTTTTATTTTTTAATTCATTTAGATGTCAGAAGTTTAAGACAGAAGGTTTTTATTTTCTTTTGTAATGAAGCAACTGAAAAACCAGCACAACCTTTTGGTTGAAGGCAAAGTCTGTTTCACCAACAAAGCTTAGTAACAAGAGAACGTAGAGAATTTCAATGGCACATTACCTAACAGGAAAAAATAAATAAATCCCAGTTTCCTGAGCCTTGGTAACTAACGAGCCATAGAAAATGGTGTTGGGCTACCTCAATGTACACAATAAAATTAAACTTAAAAGTTAAAATATCATGAAAATACCAAGTTAGCAATGGTTATGAAACATAACTACATAAGAGACTTAGATTTGTTTGATACTAAAATGTACAAAGAAAATCAGCTGTAAAAAATCAACACCATAGGGCAGAAAAACCCCCCAGAAATTATCAAAATGCTTTTGTGCTTCACTTTTTCAGGAAGAGACTGTTGTAATATGTATAATTTGAAGGGCAATAGGCAGTCTGATGAGTTTAAGTATTTTTTATTGATGCTAACAGGATTAATTTGAATTCTTAATACCAATTTCCTTTTTGCTCCATTGGTTACTGCTGCATGAACTATTCTGTGTGTTTTCTGTCTCTGATAAATGTTTTTTTCTCTTTCTCAGAAGTTTCATTTATATGTTGAAGAGTGGGTGTTCCACCAGAGAAGCATTTTCTTGTGAAAGAAAAAGTTATCAGCACTATTTACATCAATAATGACAACCTCAATACAGGAATATGAGTCAGATGCAACCCAGAGTTCCATGGCTCTGGGAAGAATGAATGACAGTTGACTTCCAGTTTTAAGACTGGCTAGACAGTTCTCTATAGATCTTGTGAGAGAGAGCTGTGTACAGCCAGAAAGAGCAGTAGTGATGACAAAGTGAAGCCTAATTAAAGCCACTGCTGTCAACAATTCAACTCTATCAGGACATTTTCTCTATTTCTTTTGAAGTTAGAGGTCTCACCTGAGTGAAGCTAACCATTAGGCTATATATGTTAGGTGCATTTGATTCTCATTATTCTCAAACTATTTCTAAAATTTAAAGATACATGTGTCATATATGTATACACCATGAAATACATGTGAAGTCTTCAAAATGACATTTAGATTGTGGTTTTGGTGAAATGGAAAGTGTTGCAAAATAAGGCATCTCATATGTGTGAAGCAGAACAGTTAAAGTGCGGGAGATCCAGGATTTTTGAAGTCCTCTGAATGTGGCCCTACCTTCTGCCCCTCCAAAATGCAGCGAGGCTGATGGAAACATACTGTATTTCAAGGGCTGAAAGTAAATTTTTTAAGCTTCTTGTAGAAGAGGTGTAACAAATTGTGTGTAAATTGTAAGTCCCTTCTAATCACTAAAATATTCAGTCTCATAATTTGTTTTTTTCCTATGGTCTATTTAATTTATCACCCAAGAGTGTGAGAGAACATCAGATGCCACTAGTACTCCTTTCTCAGAAAAGTGAAATAAGACATGATTCTGGCAATCACAGCTGAGTAAGCAAAACATCCTGGAAGGTGGTGATCTTTATTTCACTGCTGTTTTTATGAAATCTTGTAATATAAAAGTAGATTGACAAAATACGAAACTTTTTTTTTTTTTTTTTTAATTTCCATCATCTGAGCTCAGTTTCCATCACAGCCAGGGTCCAAAGTGTAGAAGTCTGGAGATGCATAGCACTTTGAAGACTTGATTAAGAGCACTGGAAATGTAATGGGGACTAAATGAAGTGCTGCTCATTTTTAGATTATATTTAATAAGCTCTTTTCTGTCCTTCCCATCCCTTTTCAATGTCTCTTTTTTTCTTGCATTCACTTTGGAAGAGAATTTAGGTCTTAA
Organism: Nicator chloris; assembly: GCA_013400495.1. NCBI lineage: Eukaryota > Metazoa > Chordata > Aves > Passeriformes > Pycnonotidae > Nicator > Nicator chloris. Next base: position 19,944 of record WAAE01012376.1, on the reverse strand, counting down.
GGAGGTGTGCAGTTCAAAGAGGGTAAGAGTTTTACAAAGTGCATTAGTCAGTTGCTGCATATGTAATTAACTATTAACTATTAGCTATAAACTGAATCGATATCAACTAGAGCTTTATCTTTAGTTTATTGATAGGGCATCCATGCTGCACATGGATGCAGCTTTTATTTAACATTTCTATCAAAAGAGATTATCTGTTAGAACAAAACTTATATACTTTATTGAGCATGACAGGTAATAGTGAAAACTGAGCTGATGTTGTATCCTAGTTGTTTGCAAAGCTGTCTCTTTGTGTGGGCACAGCTTAGAATTTATGGCCTACAGCCCCAATTGTTTTGCTTAATCATTATTTGACCTTCAAAAATTAAATATCTCCATAAAATCATATAGTCAACTTCTTAACAACTTCTGACATTAGTAGTCACATCCACATGTATATTTTAATGTCCTTACCCTTAACATGCTCTACAAAATGTAAGTCATAACACAACTTTTTTTTTTTTTTTCAACCAAGGGATTCTGAGGTGTTTGTGCTTTATGCTCATCTCATCTCCTTGATAACATTTCTCTACATTATTGTATATAACAGGAAGTCCCATATATTTATTAAGGTTATAAACCAAAGCAATAATACTCCCTGTATGGACAGACACGTCCAAAAGGTGTTGTCTATGGCCCTCTTTACTCAGTGGCCCCTTAGACATGAACAGTTCTGTTCCTTATGACCCTTTCTTCTATATCTTCCTTTGTTTCTTGCCTCTCCTATGGCAGCATCACGTCTGTCATCTGGCAGGTTCAGACTTGGTTGCTAAGTGGCGTTGCAGAGACTAATTACGCTGTGTCATTTTGTCCAATTTTTGTCACATAAGTAGATACATCATCTGTATACCCATCATGTGAAGGACATGTCGACCTGATTTTTTTGTCTTATGAAGTTGTTTCTTTCAGCAAGTAAAAGATCAGGAATTATTTCTTTGAATATTAGCATAACAGGCTATATGGCTTCCTGAAACATATAAAGGCTTGAGAAATTTTGCAGCTGAATCTAATGTGGATGATGAAGAAAACATTAGAATACTTAAAACAAACAAACAAACAAACCCCCGAAAGAATAATTCAGCTCATGATTGTATAATTCAGTAGCGTATAGCAAAGAAATCACATACCTCAAAATGAAATTCGAAACTTCTTAATTAATTCATGTGTAATTAAATCCAGAGTTGCAGCATTTTGTTTAAAAAAAAAAAGACAAAAAACACCTTCCTATCAACATGTATTCACAAATATTTTCAGGCATAGTCTAGCTAGTCATAAATCACCTGATTTATGATCTGTAACTTTATGGACTGATACAAAACTAGGTCACTTTTCAATATGTACGATGTTGTGAAAGAACAGTGTTTGAGAGAGATGCCATGTTATGATACTGACTGCTTAAAACCCACAGATTGCTACCACAGAGAAATTAGACAAAACATGAACATGTGGAAAGCTGTGTTCTGCTCCATTTGCATCTGACTTTGGACTGGTAATTTTAACTAGAAATTTGAAATAGAATGAAAAGTAGAAACTACTTATGATAAATTCTTTGTGTGTTACTGTTGCATCTTGATACACTAAAGGTAGCTAAAAACAGTGATAGCCTAACCTTTCTTTAGGTAGAGGACAACTCTTAAATGAAGATGCTTTTGAGTGTCCTTGAGTCAATCTGATGTGATCAAATCTACTGCAGAACTTGAAAAATGACATATGTGGTTCTGTTCTTAAATATATGACTTCAAGGCCCAAGGAGCTGGGAGGAATAATGACAATTTAAATTAATCCATAACTGTACGGAAGAGATACAAAAAAATAAGCCAGGGTCTTTGAGATGCTATCTAAACGTTAAATACATGTGCCAGAATGCTCTGCTTGGATTTGAAAACATCCCTATCACTTACTCCTTGATTATTCCTACAGCTGTTTTGCATATAGTCTGGCTATATTCCCCTGGCCATAAGATTTGTTATATTTTTTCTTAAAAGGTAAAAATTCTGGGACAGAAAACAGCAAACAGAATTCAGGATACTATCAACAAGCCGAGACAAGATACATGAGGCATAAGTATGAACATAGTTCAGAACTGGAAATAATAAATCTCTAGCATTTAGTCTACAGATATGAGTAAATGCAAGCCTGTCTGGAAAGCAAAGTAAGGACTGTAATATCTTGCTGCTTTGCAAAGGTTAATGGTGTTTAGGATCTGGAAAAAAGGGAATACTTTGACAAGATACAAGTTCTGTTGAGCTGCAACTCATGATGAATATTACAGCTAAAAAGGAATAGGTTATCTACACAGGGAAAGCACTTATTAATTTCAAATTGGGCACTTCCACATCAGAAACAATGAAATAGTTACCAAGCAGGTGACAAGGGAGCAATAAGATAGAATTAATCATATGTAGTGGCAATTGTACCCATATTATTTAAGTATTTGAACTACATGTGTAGGTTAATAAAGTGGAGAGAGAGTGACAGGTTGTAATATTGTCTTAGTAAAAGATCTGGCCTTGTCAAGAGACTGTTCTTATTACATTTTATGAGATGTCAGGTACTCCATAGTTCAGAGTCAGAGAAAGACTCCAACCCTACCTAAAACTCATGTAACTAAAAGGTTCCTCTTTTCCTTGGGAAAAATTGAAATTCCATACTTTTTCTTTTTTTTTTTTTTTTTTTAAAATATGAGCAGATGATATATACTAGGTATAAACCCCAACAAATTAAATCAACCACCAAATTACCTGTGCCCTCAAAACAAAATTATGATGGAATTCCTTCTCTGTATGGAGAGACAAATAATTAAAGGAACGGGAATAAAGAGAATCTTTTCTTGCTAAGGATGAAATTCTAGGAGAAACGCTTTTACAATGCTTTTATTAAAACAAAAAAATAATCTCTGATTACTTCTTGGGTTGCCTTTGGCATTTAGTATATCTTTTGGGAAAGAAGATTTTTTTTTTTTTATATATCATAGAGTCATAGAAAGACTTGGACTAGAAGGGATTTGGAAGATCATCTTGTTCCAAACCTCCTGCCATGCACAAGGACACATTTTTCTAGACCAGGTTGTTCAGAGCCCCATCAACCTGACCCTGAACACTTCCATGGATGTGCAGTATAATATAGGACATATTGGACATTTAATCTGAGGGAAAGAAACAAATGAAGGAAAATGACAAAAGATTCTGAGCAGCACTGGGAAGAGCTAAAAATTTAGACCAGTAAAAACACAAAAAGGGAAAATAATAAATAGGAAAATAATAACTAGGGAGAATAGAGGAGAAAGTAATAAGGAAAAGAGTAAACAAAGCAAATGTAAAAATGTATGTAAAGATATAGAAATCCATCTTGTCCATCTTGGGAATATGTGTTTTAGCAGTGTATGGGTACAACACATCCATGGTTTGGCAAATACAGGGGGAATCCCTCCCTCCCCCCCCCTCGCTTTTTTTTTAACTCTGAAGATACATAAAATGTAACTTCCAGTATTTTGAGAAAATGAAGGCGTTTCTGTTAGAGAGGTGACGCCCTGAAATACTTTTATAGGAAGCAAACCTCCAGATGTGTCTACTGATTCTTCCAACTAGGATATTGGTACACCTATTTTGCCTGATATTTTGCAGTAACAGCATCAAAGAAAACCCCTGCTTTGGTAATTAAAATGTGAGCAAAAGCTGAAAAGAAACATTTTCCAAAGAAGAAATATGTTTCAAGGATGATCATGAGAACGTATAGAAATATAATTTAATGAAAGGATATTAAAGATTGCTGAAATTGGCTGTTATTGATCTTTCCACTAGTAGCTTGGTGAAAAGTCTTTCAGGCTGTGAGATTTTGCATGGAGACCACTCTTTCCAACTTTTTAGATGTTCATGGAAGAAAGACAGGAGATTGATTACAGACCTGTCATTCAGTACAGTGCAGTCCAGCAGCAACTGGGCATGAGACACTGCAGGTAGTAGTTAAGTCATTAGAGCCTGGGAATTTAAATACATTCCCTTTCAAGTTACCCTGTATGTCACTGTTACTACAAACTAAGATTTTAAACAAAGGCAGCACACTTGTGATTCTGTGTCACTGCAGAAAAACATATTTTCTAACAGTGCATGATGGTGACTTGACTTTGGGAAAAAAAGTTAGACCTATTTATATGAATCTCACCTGCACAAGGAAATAGAACAAGCTGTGAAAGCCCATTGCATAGGCCAACAGTGCAAACTATAGATTACAGAGTCTAAAGTGGCGGTTAGTAAATTGAATATTGCCTCTCACTCAGCAATTTTAACACTCCTTTCTTCCAAAGGAACAGTGACTGTCTTAAATTTGTAAAAAATATTCCTTGCCAACATGTTGGAAACCTTTTTACTTCCATTCATGATACAGAAGAATCACTTTGTAATGAAGTCTCATAAAAGACAAGGTACAGGCTTTTTATCTTACTCACAAGCAGAGAATCAAAGAAGTGTAAAAAGAAATCTGGCAACCTGCAAGGAAGGAGAGCCTTGCAGAGTTTTCAGCTGCTGTCTTGTAATGTCATATACTGAATTAGCAAAATAACAAATTGCCAATAAATCTGAAATAATCACATTCTAGGACAGCATGAACAATATGAGGAAAGATGCATTTGTTGGGCACTGTCTTCTGCTGGTAATGGAAAGTGTGTTGCTAGCTGACTCAATTCAAAAAAGAAAAAAAAAGCACTAACTGGTTATATTTTATGATAATATTTAATATAATATGACCTTAATTTAACATCTGTTCTGGGCATGCCCAGTTAGATAACAATACGTTATAAAAATCTGAGTGCTTTGAAAGGCTGATACAAAGAAGACAAGAAATTAATGCTCAAAATTAATCACCACCTTCTTAATCTGAAAAAATTACTGTCACACTCTGTGTTGGTTGAACTCCAAACAGCAACCAAGCATCACATAGCTGCTCACTCGCATTCCCCACAGCAGGAGCGGGCAGGGGAATTGGAAAGGTAAATGCAAAAAACTCTGGGGTTTAGATTAGAACAACTTAATAATTGAAACAATAGTAATAACAACAACAACAAGGACACTTTATTTCACTTTAATTTCAATGAAAAAAAAAGTAATAACAAGAGGCAAATAAAACCCCAGAAAGAGAAGCAATAAAAATGAAAACAGTTGCTCACCACCAATTGACCGATGCTCACCTAGTCCCTGAGCATCAGCCCTATGGCCAACCTTCGTCTTAATTTATTTCTGATCATGATGCCATATGGTCTGGAATATCCTTTTGGTCAGCTGGAATCAGTTCCCCTGGCTGTTTCCACGCTCCAGTTCTGGTGCACCCCCACCTATTTGCTGTTGGGGTGGTGTGAGAAGCAGTAAAGACCTTGAGTCTGAGCACTGATCAGCAGCAACCAAGACACCTCTGAGTTATAACACTGTTTCCAGCACAAATCCAAGCCACAGTCTCAGACTAGCTACTGTGGAGAAAAATTACTTTAGCTCAGCTGAAACCAGCATACACTCCACTGTTACTGTGATATTTTCCTTTTAGTAATATAGGGATGAAAAATCTATTTTGACATTTCCGTTTAAGATTTGATGCAGTGAAGTACTGAAGGTCTTATATAAAAGATTAAAAATTGTCAGTAGGCTTCTGTGGGAATCAATAATCAACATAATTCACACAAAAAATAAAGTGAAAGCGGTCTGCAGCATGCACAAATTGAAGCAAAAGGTCCTGGTCTGCTTATCATTGGACAGGTTTTGTAAAGCCTTTTATAAAGCCTTGTCATGACTTTCTAAAGCTTTAGCCATGAGAAGATGTTGACAATGGCTTAGAAAATGACACTGAAGATCAGTCACCAGAGAATGACTAATTACCACCATGTTTTATCTTAATAATAGTAATGAGCTACATATCTGTACAACATCGAAATGCTTGTCAGTTATGTGTTTTTAATATAGAGGAAAAAATACAAAATTAGTCGTTTTTATTGATTGTATATCACAATAAAATGTATCAGTGGTTCACCAAGGGAAGAGAGGAGATGGCTGTCCTCTCCGAGTAAAATAATGTTAATTGGTCAGTGAAGCACACGATACGACAAACACATATATCTAAGGAAGCAGAAAAGTACTTATTTTTCACACAAAGCAGAGTCAGCTGATTTTCTCTGAATGTACTCGATATAGTAATTTTCCAAGAGAAAGGCTTATGCTGCCCAGGTGCATTGGGAGATTTGATGGGACAATATGGCTACAGGAATGTAACATTTTGCCAAAATGTAATGATTTTTTGGTGGAGGCAGTAAAACAGAGGTTGTCTCTGACAGTGCTGTCTGGGATATAAAGTAAGGAAAAGATTATAAATGTTTCTGCCATCTTACCTGTAAGAGCATACCAGCTATATGTGGTTTTGAGAGGAGGAGAAAGAACATTCTTGTTTAACCTTAGCTGAATAGACCAAGTTCCTCTTGTGAGCACATTAGAAGTATTAGAGTTGAAGGGAGCAAAAAAAAAAAAAATTATAAAGGGGAAATATGCATTTTACTTGGATTCAGTTAAGGTGATTTTTAAATGTGTTGATAACTCATTTCGTTTAGATATTATAAACATAAGAACAGGAGAAACCTAAACATTATATCTCCAGACAAGTTTGGAGCATCCAAAAATGTGAGTCTTCATTAATTTCATCTCCATAGATCAGGAACCATAAAACGCAGAAAAACAGGTGTGAAAACCAAGAAACCTACTTTGGTGCCTACCAATCATTTTGTTTTTTCTTTCAGCTGTATATATGTCCTAGTGGCTATCATGTTATTGGTAGTTAGAATATGCAGAGTATCAGGTCACCTCAAGCTTTAGTGTTGGTAGTGTTGGTATTTAGTGTTGATAGTTTGTGAATTGAATATGAAAACCAAATTTTGATCAATGTGTAGAAGACATTCAAATTTGATGCTTATTATCATGGATAAGTAACACTAAAAAATCGATCAATTCATCTTGAAAATCATTGTACATTTCAGCAAGGTGCTGTAGAGAAAAAGAGCAGCATATATTAAGCCAAAGCAGAAAATTGCATGCAGTGCTATTAAGACGTAATTGTTATAAACAAAGGTTTTACAGAGAATATTTGCCACTCTGTGTAGGAGAGAGAAGAGATCAATAGTATTCATGACACAGTGCACTTGAGTAATCAAGTTTCTTATTCTTTTTTACACAGAATAACTTCCCTTTGAGCACTACACAATTTAGATAAGCCACAAATTATAACTCAGCAACTAAATTGGTGTATGTTTTCCAAAGATTGAAGTCAACCTGAAAAAATTACAATGAAGTATAGTTTTTCTTTTTTCATTCCTCTTATTTTTTTTCTTTTGTCTTTTTTATTTTTTTTTCCTTAGATGGCTTTCCTTCATCAAAAACTCATTGGTTTGTGCTCTCATAGACCACACTGAAACTGGTTGTGTTTTGGATGCTCTCTTCTTGACTAACTGTGGGCATTTCAAGTTTACATGTGTGATAGATTGTAAAACCAAATGCATGTTTCATGCTCTGTGCATGTGACTTACTGCAACATGAAGGCATCGACAAGTCACTGTTAAAAGAGTAATCTCAGAAGCTGAGGAAAGGACTTGCTGTGCCAGATCATGTAGCTTTTAAGTAACATGGAAACCTATTAAATCAATTTTGTATCCTCAGAATGCAGTTTTAAAGTGGCATAACTTTTTACATATGAACCATTTGGCATTTCAATCTATCACTTATAGCCAAGAAGGACTAAGCCAACGTTGAAGACACATGGCTGGACTTAGTTCAAATCCTAGCTCTGCTTCCCTTAGTGGATTTTTTTTTAGATCCCTTTTCTCTATATTCAATTCCCTTTTTGTGAAATACAGGTGCTGGTATTCATATTCTGTGAGGATCTATCAAGATGTTTTATTCATTAGTGCCTAGAAAGTCATGTGCTACACTCCAAAACATTTATTTATATGACATATATGCATGTATAAGTGAACAGTCCTAGTATATACACTATTCATTATTACTTGTATCACTAGTTTTTTTGGTCTTTAGAAGATTATGAAAGCAATGTTTTATGTAGTAAATACACTTTTTCTTTAAAGTTTAAAAGGTTTTATGTACTTTTTGTTCAACACCATCAAATTGTGCTATAAATAACCATGCTGCTACCTTATAAACTCTTTGTTATTTCTTAGTTCCACAAAAGTTGGGGGTTTTTTGTGAGGTCATTTTTTTTCTTCCCAAACAGGATGGAAAAAATTAAAACTCAATTTTTGTTGCATGGTAATGTATATTTTTCTTGTTTTTCTTGCAATAAGGTTGCAAGAACTGTGTCAGTTGTTTGGTTTTGGGTTTTTTGTTTATGTGATTGTTTTTTAAAATCCAGGATTAAAGCTAAGGAAAATGGTAGGAAGATATATATTAACATTGTAGCTGTAAATCTTAGAATTTCACTTGTGCTAGTATTTTCTGAAGGTGCATGCTAAATGTGTTAGATGCAGAAGATACAGAGTGTTTCCTTTATAATGGAAGCTCTGCCACAAAAAATTTTATGACAAATGTTGTTGACTTGTTTTTAAAGAACAGCATTTTGAGGAGATGCATGGAAGGACATTATTCATCACAGAAATCAAAGGTTAACAAACTCCACATGTGAAACATTTTAAAGTGTTACATACACCTCCTTCCAATGCAAAACTGAATGGAGTGTTATCAAATTTTGTTTCCTCAAATGTAAACAGATAGCAGAAAAATAGTCCTTTATTATACTTGTATTGGATGTAGAAGGCCATAGTATGAAGGTCAAAGTCTTAGTCGCCTTGTTATTGACAAGGGGTTTTAGAAGAAGAACATTTTTACCTTTTCTCACTTCCTTCTTCCCTTCTCCCTTTTTTCCTTGTCTTTTCCCTGGTTGACTCTAAAGCTCAGAAAAGATGGTTTCCAGTGTTTCACCTTCTGAACTGAAAAATAATTTTGTGACGTGAGTGAACACATGCTTTTGAACAGACAAACAAGCAGAACCAAAAGCATCACCAGGAAAAATGATCCACAATGACCAAAGGAATGTCATGCTGTTCACCCAGGGCAATGTATGCTCACATCCCACTGTGCTTTGCAGCTATTCTGGATATAAAATATCCAGAATATCTGTCCTAAAATATGTTATCTGTAGTGACCATATGCAGAAAAAGGAGTCACAGGACATTTAGGCTTTGTAAGAAGCACTCCCAGAACTGCAATTACAATATATCCTAGAAGTAAATTTTCCCCAAATTCTTGATAAAATTACTGAAATTTACACCATTGAGTGTGTATAATGGTTTTTTTCAGTCTTTGTAGTATAAGAATGAGGAAAGTCAAGTATCAGTTTTTCAGGACATTAGGGACTTGAGTTCATTTCAGGTGGAACTGATGTATACTGATTCTTTTTTTTTTTTTTAAATCTTCCCTGCAAGCCACATTTTCTTCTTCTGAAATGCCATTTTAAAATGCCTGCAGGTCCTGTGAGCACAAAGGTTTGTTTTGCCATCCATATCATTGCTCTAAAATGCATTCTACAAAAGTGGAAAGAAAAGCAGGAAATCATTTGTTGAACTTTTTCAGGCATCATTGTCACAAATCTTTCACCTCTCTTCTCTTTTTGTTTTCTTTTCATGATAAGCTTTACCAAAATAAAAGAGAGTAGGACTCAGAGAAATTAATTACAAGTTGACATGTTGTTGATTTCATGCCTCATGTGGAGGCAAAAAAAAAAATAGATTTTTCACTAACATCCAGTCTTCTCTGTTATTTTTTATGATGTTTGCCTTTCCTTAGTCTTTTTTTCTCCTGGTTTGATTTTGGCTTGGGGTTTTTTTGAGGGTTTGTTTTTGGGTTTTTTTTGGGGGGTGGGGGAATGTTCTTACAGGCTGTGTGAATGCTACACTTTTCAGCTGTGTGTTTCTAGGCTTTTTAATAATCCTAAGCAGATTTTTGTGTCAGTTACATTGATAAAAATCTGCAACAATGCCTTCCTTGCTTGCCTTTGGTGCTTGTCTAGGTGTCTATCTGTGTATTTGATATACAGAATCTTTTATCCTTTTTTTTTATTTTTAAGGTCTGATCACTGATTAGGAGAAAATGGCTTGTAAACTCCTGCAGGAAAGTTTGCTGAATCCCAAATTCAGTTTGCTTTGTGCTTGCTTAACAATGAAGTGTCAAATCTGTTGCTGTTTATAAATGGTGTTACCAAAAAATAGCAAAAATGCACCAGAAAAAAAGCATCAAAATAAACATTTTCTATCTGTTTGTCTCGTTCCCCACATTAATTTTATTTTCTTCCAAGCTCCAAATTGTCTGTGCAAAGGCAAAAAGCACATCTGCCTCCTGGAGAGGGTTCTGTTTCAAGCAATGTCATAGTGCATCCAGGCTGTTAAAGTGACACACAAGGCTTTCCTTACCCTTTTTTCCCCCTCTATGAAATATTTTAGGGTAGAAGCGAAAGTGTTTAGATCCTCAGGGTGATTTCTGCTCAGCCAAGCTAATTCCATTATCTGTTCGTCATGTTTACATCAGGCTAACAGCTAATAACTCACAAGGAACTCTGTGGCCATCTTTAGTCTTGTTCTTCACCCAGGAGCCTGGCTTTCTCAGATTATTAATGGTGATGGGGAAGTGTCCTGCCAGGGTTCTGCTCACGGAATCGCAAAGCGGCTCAAGGTCAGCCCTTTCAGAGCAGCTCTGGGGTGACGTGTGGTAATCACATGTTCCCCTCCTCCTAAGGAAAAGAGCTGACTATCCCATACAGAATGTCAAAATAGTAATTTGTCTCACGCAACCCATTAAAGAGTTGAATTTCTCCTTCTGAAAACATTGGAGATAGTTGTAGAGAGAATTGTGACTGACTAAAAGTTCTGCTGTCAGCTTGGTGGCAGGCTGGTTGTATCCAAATGAGTCTTTTTTGTAGTAAAATGATCTTACAGAAGATTTCAGAATCCCAGTAGGCATACAGATGACAAAGGATGCCCTCAGAATTAAAAAAAACACAGATGACACACTGTGAAGAAATTACTTTTTAATTCTTTTCTGACTGACTTAAACGATTCAGATAACTAACAGTATTATAACACAATAATCATTTTGTAGTAATTTTTCAAAATGTTTAGGTATGAGTACTTGAAGGTGTGAATAGCGACTATAATTTTCATGCATGTTTTGTAGACAGCAAAAAACCCCTTAGTGTCAATATAATAATGTCAAATCACAGCTTTAACCTTAGACTGTATTGGATAAGTGAAATTGAAATGGGGTGAAGAACTTGTTTAAGCTGTTTCTGTTCAAGAGGGCAAATCTGCTCTATTGTTGCAATCAGAATGAGCAAGTGTAAGCAACGTCAGGCTAAGTGATCATGCTTTTCATCCTAGACCGTGCTCAAGAAGCCTGCCTTTGTCTATTGAATAAAGATGATGTGCATGTATCCTGCCAAGCTTCAGTTTGTGAAAACTAAATGAGGCCAAGAGCAGTCCTTGCTAAGGAACCTGTAATTTATGCAGCCCTGAAATGCTAAACATTCTTACAGGGGTGTTACCACTTTTGTGATTAACAAAACAACAGCAACAAAGGAACAAAACTAAAACCAAATGAAAACAAACAAAAACAAACACCCTCCACTAAGATTATTTAGTCATGTAGGTCTGTCAGGAATGAAAAACAGCTTAGGATGTACTCTGCTCTGTACCAGTCTCCTTTATTCATCCCAATGTAAATCTTTCAGCTTGAAATAGGCAACCAAATCCTTTCCTTAACAGATATCATATCTGCAAGCAGATAATGTTTAATTGAATAAAATGTGGAATTGTGGATTGTCTCTTGATGGAAATGGAAAGCAATCTGCTAAGTAAGATAAAATTTGACTGTACCACCTTATTATATAGAACAATTAAAAAATATATATATGAATAGGTAAAAGAGACTTTAAAATATTTTCATGCATTTGATTTGGACATAAAATATCTTTTATTTTATAAATAAAATATAAAATCTCTTTCTTCCCTGTTTTCTTTCAAAACTATTCATAGACTCACAGACTCATAGAATCACAGAATTTTTTTGGTCTGAAGGGAGACTAAAAATCATTTAATTCACACTCCTTGCCATGTGCCACTAGACCAACCTGTCCAACCTGGCCTTGAACAATTCCAGGAATGAGACATCCACAACCTCTCCAGGAAACCTCTGCTAGTGGCTCACCACCCTTTGAGTAAAAAAATTCCTCCTAACATCCAATTTAATTCCTTCCTCTTTTACTTTAAAGACGTTCTCCCTTATCCTGTCTACCAATGTAAGAAGTTGCTCTAGATCTTTCCTCTAAGGCCCCTTTAAATACTGAAAGTCTACTGTTAAGGTCTCTGGAGCCTTCTCTTCTCCCGTCTGAACAACTCCAGCTCTCTCAGCCTGTCTTCATAGGAGAGATGCTCCAGCTTTCTGATCATCTTCACGGCTTCCTCTGGACTCTCTCCAACTCTCTCTAGCTGTGCCCTCCTTGTGCTGGGGGCCCCAGAGCTGGATGCAGCACGCCAGGTGTGGGCTCACCAGAGCAGGACAGAGGGGCAGAATCTCCTCCCTTGCCTTGCTGCCCACACTGCAGGGTATGATTGGCTTTCTTTCTGGGCTGCAAGCACACACTGTTGGCTCATGTCCATCTTTCTGTCCACAAGAACCTCTAAGTCCTTCTCTGAAGGTCTGCTTTCAATTAGTTTTTTTCAATTAGTTTTTTCTCAGTTTCTGCGATTGCCCTGTCCCAGGTGCAGCACCTTGAACTTGCCCTTGCTCGAGTGTTTGAGTTTCTCATCATCACAGTTCTCAAGTTTGGTCAGGTCCCTCTGGATGGCGTCTCATCCTTCAGGTGTGTCAGCTGCATCACTCAGCTTGGTTTCATCTGCAAGCTTGCTGGGGGTTCACCTGATCTTACTGTCTGTGTCAGTGATGAAGACATTAGAGTACATCAGTCTTAAGACAGAGCCTTGAGGGACAAAATAGTATAAAGTATTTATTTTAAAAAAAGGAACCCAAAACTTCAAAGGCAAATGCAATAAATATTAAAATTTGTTAAACATTTTTCAGTTTCTTTTTTTTTTTTTTTTTTTTATTTTGTGGCCTTTGACTCAAAGCAAGGACTTTCTGTTATTGTATGTAATGGGGAAAGGTGGGAGGAGAACACAAGTGACAAAAGTGGCTGAAGAAAGGAAAGCCAAGCTTACAGACCCCATGGAGGTTGGTTTGCAAGCCTTGAGAGCTTCAGCAGCTGCAAGAGTACAGGCTTGCCAGGAAACTTTGTGTTGATGGGAAACTTTGTGTTTTTCATACAAATAAGTCTTTCTTGTCACAACTTAGCATTTGATAGATGCAAATTATGTTAATTTTATAGAATTAAACTGTCATTTTATAGGGAGAATTATTTAGAACTGCTGAGTTACAGTATTTAATCACGTGAGCATAAGTAAAGGCTGACTTCAGAATCTTTACGTCTGAGTCCTTGCTCTTCCTGCTGGCTTCCAGGAACACTGTGGCCTCCTTTGGAAAACTCTTTCTGTGGCTGAGTTGCCTCTTCTTGAAACTGCTGGATTTCTGTAGTCTCCAACTCATAAGGTCATTGCCCATCATGGGGACATAGATTTTACCTATGCGCTAATAAGAAATGTTAAACCATCTGGGCAGACTTCTGCCTTGTGTTTTGTGTTGAAAATTACTTTTATAGTTTCCTGTGTCTGCTTTACAGGATGGAACCTTGTAATCTTCTCTTTTTCTCTTCTGTTTGTACCTCCAACAACTGATATCTCCAATTTGAATGTACTACATTTAATTTATGACGGCAGTGGTTTCAGGATGCAGGGTACTGATGTACTTGGGTTAATTTCCCTTTTTTTTTTTTTTTTTTGACTTGGTGTTTTTGTTCATAAAGATTTGCAGAGTTTCTGTTATTAAAAGGAAATGGAAAACAGTTGTGATACAACACTACAACATACTGTTTTTATGAGAGGCCTTACCTTAGAATGCTTCACTGTATGAAAAACAAGTTTTTTCCTTTCTGAAACCTTTTTTAAACAAACTTTTTTTACAATTATTCTTAATTTTAAATTAAGATTGATCTAAAAAGCTGATAATTCCAAAAGGGATAGAATCTGTCTTTCAATTATTTTGTTTCTTTAATTAAAAATAAGGTGCAATTTACAGAGATGACATTTCAAAACACTATATGAATTATTTTTTTTTTACTTTCTAAATTTTGAGGTCAATAGACTTTGTTCATTATTGAATATTTTAATTTCAAATTTTTTTTATTCTAAGTGGTATTTTATATCTGAAAATACTTTGAAAAATCTGAAATGAAAAAGAGTTTTCAAAAATACCTCTTCATTTCTAAAATAATTTACTTTTGTTTCATATGATTTAACTTAGTTTAACCAGCTATACCATTTCTGATAGAAGTGTTTCACATAAGTTATGTCATATTTACTTTTCATTAAACAATGGAAAGACAATTCAGATCTAAAAATTTTAAAAAGAAAGACTTTCTCATCTTACAAAGTTTCCTACTTCAAATAATCCTAATCTAAATCTGATTCCATTATTTTTTGAGTCTGTACATGCCTCTTTTATTTTGCCTCTGTTTCCTATAACCTAAAAAGGAAAACTAAAGCAGTATTAGAAGAGAAAATGCCACGGAAGGTGTATGAAAAGATTAGACATTTAAAGTGGTTACTTGTCTTTTCAGCTTCTGTCATGTTCTCTTTTGCAATTTCTCATTTCCTTAAAATCTCAGTAAGTGTCCAATTTTATTTTTCACAGCTTGAAAGTTTTCTGGCCTCGTTAGTCATGCTGTACATTTTGAGTGTTGCAGTAAGAATTTGGTAAACAAGGACTATTTCTCTTAGTAATTCCTTACTTTGAAAGAAAGCAAAATGTATTCTAGCATCGTTTGTGTTTGCAATTTATCCATTAAGTCTTAATATTTCATGATGTTATTCTTCCTGCACCACCCTCTGTAACCTAAAGAAGCCTTTGGGACACAAAAATAAGGATTCATTTTATTTCTTTTGTCAAACTTAAATCTATAGTTCCAGTTTTGACAGACAAAATTTAAAAATAAAGTATGGAATGTAAAAGTGCTGCAGAAAGTGCTTTCAATTTGAAAAATAAATGTCACTGGTACACAGTCAAAATAATAGAAAATGCTTTTCAGTTTTGTGCAGGGAGATTATACTCTTTGGGATAATGCATTACATTTGGGGTTGGTTTTTTTTGTTGTTGTTGTTGGTTTTTTTTTGTTTGTTTGTTTGGTTTTTTTCCAGCAGAAAAATATATTTAATTTTCTTTTTTTTACTTCTAAGCACTGGACCACTGCCCTTTGCAGAAAGCAGAAGATATACCAAATGTCTAATTAGTTTCTTTTTTTACTGGCAAACAGCAACTTTCTTGGAGCCCATACAGTATGGGAAGGGAAACTGCACCTTGTAAACTCTGAGGAAGTCATATTATTGGCAGTGTCCTTCAGGAATGCTTTTTCTTCAGGTAAACTAGGTGTGGAAAGGATTTTTACACTGTATTGGGAAGATTAATTTATGTTATTCAGCAGCTAATATATTTGGTGTTTTTCAGAGAATTTGCCACTCTTTGGCATGCTTGTATGTAATACAGTTTCATTTTTCTTAGGTGTATATATAAACATGTCTCTGTGTGTCTTACTATGCATACATACATATACACATAGAATACAAAATAAAGGGATATTTGCTGTCCTGAATTTTTTGGCCTGGAGACCTAATGTAGTTGTCATGAAAGCTTTGTTTTGGTATCATAAGAATGATTGAAAATTATATTATTTTTGAAGTAAGTTGAAGAAACTTAGAGACCTGAGAGTTTTAGCTTGATTTCCTAGGAGGAAAAAAAAAAAAAATCAATAAGAGCTTTAAGAGCTTGTTAGGAGAAATTGTAATCTTTTGCTTTGCTGTGAGATTTTCTTTTTTCTTTTTCTTTTTTTTTTTTTTTTTAAAGTGGTTATCTGCTTTGCAGAACAAAAGGAATGTGTGGGAGATGAAACTTTGTTACCTCCCATGGGCTCAAAGTCACATCAACTCTGAAAGACAATTAACAAAAGTCTTAGATTGCTGCAAATCCTTGAATAAACTAGTGCTCTTCAAAATCAGATTGGTCACAGTTTGGTCTCTCTGTTTCAGAGATCCCATCAAATGGGAAACACGTGAATTAATTTATCAAGGATGCTGTAATTTTTTCCATTACTCAAACAAGCAAGCAAATTCTGAGTTTTAACGTGGCATGGAGTCCAACTTCCTATACAAACTGATCATGAAAAGACACATTATGCCCCATGCTGGTATCTAAAGGCTTGCCCTAATTTTCCAAGTACTCTGCACACATGACCTCCGAAGCAGACCTCTTTAATTCATGTGTCTAACTACAAACTTAATGTCTTGTTTTAAAATGCTGTTGCATTTTAATGACAGTCTCATCTCCTCTCTCTTCCCTCCACCCTCTTCTAAATACTGTTTCTAAAATTCATGAAGAGAAAAAATAGCAACAAAGAGAGGGAGATAGGGAAGGTGATTAATTAGTGAGCAATAAAGGGGTGACTTTTTGATGCGTTGACATGCTGGAATGCTGGTGCAGAATTTTGTTCTGAATTTTTATAACTTGAGCCAGTATGACAACTGGGATGTTGCAGTTGCTGACACCCGTCTGTGGATTTATGGGGCAATTAGCGATTCCCTGCACCTCAGCTGCAGGTTTTCTTATGTAACTGTAGTGTGGTTATTTCTCTCAAATAGTAAAGTATTAAAGCCTCTGTAACCTGTCTGAAAACTCTCATTTGCATAACTATTATTCAGCTTGTTTCTCAACAAAGGCTGAGTAAGTCAGTCTTTTTCATTGATTAGCTGAGAGCCATTTTACTTACCTTATTAAGAAATAATCACAACAGTTCTTTCTGCTCTGATTGTGTGCTGCTGCCCAGCCAGGCTGCCAACTATTGCTGCAGATGCTAACTAGTTAAATATTTAATTATAATTAGTGATGCTTGAATACCATAATGATGGCTAACACAGGTAATAGAGAACTACAGCTTTTTTTATTGATCTAGGAAGAGCCTTCAGAAGGCACAGTACTTCATGGTTTTGGGGGGTGTATGTATCCTAGAGAATTAGCTCAATCTGTGCTAATGACAAACCTGAATCTTGGAACCTTGTTTTTCCTTTTTGTTTCCTGTGTGGTCAGTAGATTTGTTTCCACACCTTCCATTATTATGCAAATAAATTCTGTAGAAACCTCATGATATTTACTCAAACAAAAGTAGAAGGATAGCCCCCTTCTTCAGCATTATCAAAATATAGTTAGAGGTCCCAAGTGTGTGGCCTTCGTGCCAGTCCAGGTTTTGAATTGTTCAACAGAGATTCTATTTCACACACATCAGGCGAGAGGTGTGTCTGATGCGCTCCTGTCTGGTCTCTCTCTTCTTTTGGTCTTCACCCGAAATTCTGAGTCTGAACAAAGCTGGCAGGTAAATAGGTGGAAATACATCTGGGGGTTTAGCAGATGCTGAGAAACAGAAGGGTTGCAAGTGGTGAATCAATGGAAAATTCTCAGTCACAGGAGTTCGATGCATTTTGCTTTGTCTGAAAAAAAAAAAAAAGGAGTAGTAAAGCCAATAGTGGTTGATATAATCTAAAAAGTACAACTTTATTCCGTTCCTGAGTTGCGGGGTTTGGGTTTAAATGCTTTTTAATGCCACAAACCATATAAAAATGTGTATGTGTATCAAAAGGGGCAAAACCAAAGAATTGGTTTTGTTC
Source organism: Nicator chloris (assembly GCA_013400495.1). Lineage (NCBI taxonomy): Eukaryota > Metazoa > Chordata > Aves > Passeriformes > Pycnonotidae > Nicator > Nicator chloris. The sequence goes on along the minus strand of WAAE01012376.1, from coordinate 2,057 downwards.
TTTTTGAAATGGAAAATAAGACTCTTCCTGGGGATAAAACCCTCCTAGGAATTTCAAAAGCTCTAACATCAGAGGAAGTTTTGACTAAAGTGAGGTAAAGTCATGAAACCATTTAAGTTGAAATTTTTATAAGCAATAAGATTTTACTGTCTTTTATATCATCAATTGCTTTTAACATCTAACACTCAGCAAAGCAAATACTTGATTTTATGGTGAATTGATTGTTCTCATTATAGATCTCAGTCATCATAAAATGATGAGAAATAATTTTACAATTTCTGTTAGAGAAATATAGAAGTCTGAGTAAATTCATAAAGAGTATTAGAGATATAACGAAATTATTTTACAGATATATTTTTAAAATCTCACTGTGCAAACTGAACTCTCTCTACTTACATATGAAAATTTTCCAGGTAACAGTTCTGTCATTGAACAAGATTCGTTCATTAAAAAAATCAAAGGTTTGTTCATTATGCTTAATAATGAACATATAATGGTTGGGGTCAACCAGTAAAATTTAGATCTTTAGGTGAAAAAAAATCTATATAAATATTTTAGATGCCATAGTTGAGCTCCTCTTTTTGTCCATTACATTAAAATGTTGTCTTTCAAATAGCTTTTATTTAGTGTATTTAATATGTGTAGAGTATCTGCATGTGTATTGCTATTTGCTTGCAATTCTTTAGAGTACAGAGTGTAATTTGTTTCTTGAAAGCATTCTAAGGGTTTCACCCTTATTTGAATTTGAAGTCTATAGTGTTTCTGAAAAATCGAAATACTTTATTTAGGAACACAGAATATATACCTATATTTTGGGCTTCCATGATAACAAATGCAGTAACTAATAATAATAAAAAAATAGACTAATTCATTTATAAGGAAGAAATGGGGAATTTAATTGAAAAATTAAAAACAATATTCTCTAGAAGATCTTGGGACTTCAAAGACTCATTTCCTAGTGGAAAGTGAAGAGGGTTTGGAAAATAAGAGGGTTTGGAAAATAAGAGGGTTTATTTTGGGTCACTTACTGTCTTAGTGTAAACAACAAAAGCTATCTTCATGAAGAGATTTGGTCATAGAGCTTGTGGGTGAGGCTTTGAAATTCCAGGAAAAGAGGAAGTATGTGCTGCTAATGCATAGACCAGAGAAGATTTGCTCTCAGTGATGGAGGACGAGGTCAGAAACACTTCAGCTATCAGTACATACACAAATCCATGGGGCCTGAGGCATCAACTTCACTTAAGTTCCCATGAAAATAATAAAGCCCTGGAAGCCTGGAAACCATTTCCAAATACATGAAGGACAAGAAGATGGCTGGCTGAGAGAAGTCAGCATGGATTTACAAAGGAGAAATCATGCTTAACCAACCTGGTATCTTTCTATAATGAGGCAACTGGCTTGGTGGGCGAGGGCAGTGTAGAGAATGTAGTTTACCTTAACTTTAAAACAACTTTTCACATCGGCTGCAAAACAATCTCATAGAGAAACTGGTGAAGTTAAGTGGACAGTGAGGTGGATCAAACTTGCAGAATGGCCAGGCGATCGAAACAGGTCACCCAGAGGAGTTGTGTAGTCTCCATCTGTAGAAAAAAACCCCTGTTTTGTCCATGTATCTACAGCTGCTTCTTGTGGCTGACCCTGACTGAGCTGGGGGTTTGGACCAGACGAACTCCAGAAGTCCCATCCAGCCTCAACCATTCTGTGTTTCTGTGATTCTGCGATTAGAGGAACCACACAGTGGGTCACACTTGACCACAGATCAGAGGTTGCATGAGGGAAACACATGTTTATTTCCACCAAATGATTCGCCTTCCTTCCAGCTTAGTCTTTGGCCCAGTACTCCATTTATACCAGGACAGAATGTGTGTCCCTGGGCTGTGTCCTACAGAAAGGTTAATTCACTAATCTTAGGGAAATATTTGATTTAGGTTGCTCCAGACTAAATGTGTCAATCTTTCTACCTTGAGACCTGAAGGTATTTTTTAGTACAACAGGACAGTGCCCTTAGCGATTACAATATGTCTGATTGATTGGCTGCAATCTATAATACTGCAGGT